>JAHKKF010487633.1:0-12059 GCA_019740295.1 Labeo calbasu | reverse complement strand
ATACATCCTTGGTGAATAAAAGTATTAATTTCTTAAAAAAAAAAAAAAAGAAACAATAAAAATGTACTGACCCCAAACTTTTGAACGGTAGTGTATGTGAAATTTTAAGTTGTATAAATTAATAAATAAATACATTTTGTTAATTTATATAACCAAATTACTAATAAATAATTACTAATAAATAAACAAACAAAATAACAAAATGTGAAATAAAAATAAAGTTAAATGAAATAAAAGATTAATTAAATTAATTAAAATTTGGCATGTTAAAATTCACGTTTTTGAACCATTTGGTCTTCCATAATGTACTCATATTTTGAAGAGACAGAGGCTGAAAACTCACATAAACAAGTCCATACTGACTTTTGATTTAAGTGTACTGACCTACTTTTGATTTATTCATCCAAAATTTGGCAAATTCCATGACATTCTGTGTTATACAGTAAATTCTGTTTAAAACTGGATTTTGCTATTCCGTCCACGTTAAATTCTTAGCCTCCTATGTATGTTGTTGTGTTTAATTTAAAGATACATTTTACTTTTGAAACACTTACTTTTTAAACCCTTAATTAGTCTTGTATTTACTTTTCATTAGTGTGAACAAAACAGCACAGGAAGTTTGACTCACTTTCACGATCACACTCACATCCTCACACTCTCTGCTTGGTTTGTTTGGACTAAACGAGAGTGAGATTATCAGAGGAAATGATTAAATTAGAATCATCCCAAAGCCCAAAATCACACAGATAATTAAAACGGGGCTGTCAATTACCATTATGCCAGCCTGCGTCACTCTAATTAAGCTGTCTTCTAATTGTTCATCACACTCTTAATCACCAGAGTCGCAATAAACACCCTATCATTGCTATCAGCGGAGTTGTTACTTAAGACAATCTACACTTCCCAGGAATACAGGTGCCTGGTCCAGTTAATTTCATCCAAATATAGCTCTATTATTCTGACGTGAGTGCAAAGTACCGCTAATGCCGCTCGGGGGTCATCGGCAACATGTCTTGACATGTTTTGTTGAACGTGTCTGACTGATGACTCTGTCAATACGACATGATGCCGTGCAAGCAGGAGGGTGGCCGAGCTCCAGGAAGTGGCATTACATCAGGCCTTGTTTCATGACAGCTGGTCAATCGTGAATGACTGAGCGCATGCAAACAGGAATCGCTCCTGCGTCTCTGTATCGACGATGCATTAAGCATGTCTGCGGAAAGTGACTTTGTCATGGTTTAAGACGACTTATGATATCATAAACTGACAGTTGCGACACCGAGACACGATTGGGGCTAGGTTTGTGCCTGTAGCATGTGCACTCCAGGTGCTGAAAATAGCATGAAAAAAGAAGATTAACAGGCTGAAGAGTCTGTAAATCTGCAAAACCCTCCAGAGTGGAAGCAAACCTTGCACTCCACTGAATCATGAAAAGCAGTTTCTGATAGATAGATAGATAGATAGATAGATAGATANATAGATAGATAGATAGATAGATAGATAGATAGATAGATAGATAGATAGATAGATAGATAGATAGATAGATCATTAAATCTAATATTAATACTTATAAAATTGCGAAATTTAAAATAGTATTAATAAATAAATATTTAGTTAATTTACATAACTAAATTACTAATAAATAATTACTAATAAAAAACTAAAACAAAAGAAGAAAATGTGAAATAAAAATAAATAAAGAAAAAATTAAATTATTACAAATATTTTAAAAATATGGTAAAATGTCAAATCTGACAACATTTACAATTTTAAACTGTATTTTATATATATTGATATATTTTATAAATATCATATAATTTATGAATTTATATAACAGAATTAACAAGTTGCCACTAATATAACCAAAGAAAATAACATCCAAAACTAATATTGATGCTAATATTAATACTTATAAAATGTGAAATTTTCAATTGTACTCATTAATAAATAAATACATTGGGTTAATTTACATAACCAAATTGCTAATAAATAATTACTAATAAAAACAAACAAAAGAGAGCATGTTTAATAAAAATAAATAAGTAAAATAAATTAAATTAAATAAAAAATAATTAAATTATTAATAATATAAATACATTATATATTATAAATTATATGTTAAATCTGACAACACTTAAATACAATTTTAAACTGTATTTTTTTATATATTCATATAGTTTATAAAAATATCTTTTGTGAATTTATATAATAAAATGATTAAGTTGTCACTAATATAACCAAAGCAAATAATAACTAATATTAATACTAATACTTAGAAAATTATATAAATGCGAACATTTAAATTGTGCTCATTAAACAAATGCATTTTGTCAATTAATATAACCAAATTACTAATAAATAAACAAATGAAGAAAATGTGACACAAAAATATAAAACACATTGTTGTATATAAAATTACATTAGAAATGCAGATGTATGATCCAACACATTAAGCTGAAGCGCTCAGTGAAACTCATGCTCATATATAACAAATAAAGATTTCTAAATTAGTGTTATATCACTCAATACAACCACAGCTACAAATGTTTTTAGTTCTGTTTTTAGTTAACTATACTAATGTTCACTTGTGAGAGATGTAAGACATATTACATTTCTCTTCATTACATAAAGTGTTGTGAAATTGTTTTATTTAAAGCAATATGCAAAAACAGTATATCATATTGTATTATCCACTGGCCACGGCTCCTATAAAATGCAGGATGTGATTCATCCCATAAGTTTCTCTCCCGTTTCATCCATCCACCTGAACCGATCTCTCTCATTCCCTCTTCCTGCTTTATTTCACCCGGCAACCTCTTCGCACTTATCAGAGCCTCCCTGTGCAACTTTTTATCGGGTCTAACAGATGTATTGAAGAGGCAATCACCGAAGTTGCCTATAGACCGGGCCTAGCGTTCCCTCTGCCCTGCTCAATAAATGAACAGACATCCATCACGCTTTAATTGACAGAGTTAATCAGCTTTTATAATTGGATGGATTCCGCCTGATTCCGCACGGCGGTATTCTGCCTCCACAGCACCTCGTCTCTGCCTCGCTTTCGAGCGCTTTCTCTCTCACCTCGCCTTGACGTGGAGGCGGTGGGGAGAAAGGCAGCCGAACTGCTTTCGGTATCGGATTCCCCCACCCTTGCTCCCTTTTTGCTGTAATCAACACAAAACAGAGCGAGCAATGTTCCTGCTGTTCCTGAGGCTGATGTAAGGTGTGTCGAAACACGGGTTTCTGTAGGTGTAACAGAGTGGGCTCCGAACATCTCGTGCTGTCTAACAGCGGGGCGTCGGGCCTGGCCTGAGGGGACCAAACTCCGCCTGTGGGTAAATCACAGAGAGTGCCTCCCCTCCTCTCACGGTGGGATGCAGCCAACAACCTGCAATTCTCCTATCATGGCTGACAGAAACAGGTTCAGACTTGTAACAGTGACATTTTAAGAGACGCTAGTGATTCTGTCAGGAAGATCCAGGGTTGAAGTTTATGCTAGGTCTCTGTCTGTGTTGTGCTAGTATTGACAGAACACTAGTGTTTAGTGTTATAGGGAAGCATATATTACAGAAATGTGGAAATGGTTATCTTAAACTGATTCTTCTGCATCTTATCACGGCGGTAAATATACAAATTGAAAAAATAGGTATTACTAAATTAGTCTCGTAGTATGAAAGACAAAGAGTAGATTTGCACTCGAAGGTTGCAATGTTATTTTCATTATTGCTAAACGGCTAAAAACAAGGTGCTTTTAAATGTCTTAATTTACTCTATTCCACAAATTAGCCTGATTATCAGTGCAGGCTGCATTAATTCAGCAACATGACTTTTCCTTCCAATCATCACTTTTTACCCAGCAACACCTGGGTGTAATTTCACCAGGTGGCGACGCGCCAAACTGTTAATTATCCTGACTAGATGAATGGAGGTTATGAGGCGTTATACAGCATCCACACTGTAGTTATCCACTGATTTGTGAAAATCAAACAATAGACACCTCTAATAAAACACTATTTGGTGACCGTGACTTTGAATCAACACCCTTGTGCATAATACTATCAGCCAATCAGCTGCAAGCTAACTCCTAGTCTTTAGAAATATTAAAACACATGAACAATTATGCAACTTTATTTTCACTGGAAATACACTGGTATACTTTTATTATTATAAATTACATGTATTGTCATGAACGTATATATATATATATATATATATATATATATATACACACACACACATATATATATATATATATATATAAATACAGATAGAGAGGTAGATAGATAGATAGATAGATAAAATAACAAACTAAACTAAAATAAAATAAAATGCAGTCCAAAAACATCACAGCAGACTTTGTATAAATTATATAGATGGAGACCTATGATATTTATTATTAAAAACTGAGCCGCAAGCAATACAAATATTTTCATTCACACACAACCCTGGTAAAAAGCAAAATTGTATAAATTTGATCAATCTGATGCAGTACTGCAAACTTACAGAAATACTTACAGTTTTATTGTATATATATATATAGAATTTGTTAAAACGTGAATAATTTTAACAAAATAAAAGAGATCATACAAAATGAATGTTATTTTTTATTTAGTACTGTCCTGAGTAAGATATTTTACATAAAATGTTTACATATAGTCCACAAGACAAAAAAAAGTTTGGGAACCCTTGGTTCTTAATACTGTGTGTGGTTACTTGGATGATCTATGACTGTTTTTTTGTTGTTGTTGTTGTTTTGTTTTATGATGGTTGTTCATAAGTCCCTTGTTTGTTCTGAACAGTTAAGAGCACTGTTCTTCAAAAAAAAAAAAAATTTAAAAAAGGTTCAAACATTCACTGATGCTGTAGAAAGAAACACGATGCATTAAGAGCCGGGGGATGAAAACTTTTTGAATTTGAAGATTAGGGTAAACTGTACTTAATTTGTCTTCCGGGAAACATGGAAGTATCTTCTGTGGCTTTCGAAGGGCAAAACTAAAATGTAAAAAAAATGATATTTCAACTAAATAAGAAAAATTTGGACTTCTTCATCCTGTTCAAATGTTTTCACCCCCGGCTCTTGATGCATCGTGTTTCCTTCTGGAGCATCAGTGAATGTTTGAACCTTTTTTAATAGTTGTAAAATCACAGATTATTATTACACTAATAATTAGAACTCAAGCATTGTTTGAAATGATAATCGCTTTTATAAAACCAACTTAAAGGGATAGTTCACCCAAAAATTTTTTCATCAGTTACCCTCATGTTGTTCCAAACCTGTATAAGTTTCTTTCGTATGTTAAACACAAAAGAAGATATTTAGAAGAATTTGGAAGAACCAAAAAGTTGTTGGTCCCCATTGAAAATAAGATCCCTAATAGACTCCCATAGGAAAAGAAATACTATAGAAGTCTGTGGGGACCATCAAATGTCTGATTATCAGCATTCTTTAAAATATCTTCTTTTATGTTCAACTCATACAGGTTTAGAACAACATGAGTTTGAGTAAATAATGACAAATTTCATTTTGGGGTGAACTATCCCTTTAAGAGACACTTTTAATTTTAGAAACATGCCATATTGAACAAAAACAGTGGTTCTATTTATGGCACGTGCACGATGAGGATCATCAACAGAGTATCAACCTGTCCTCCTCGACCACATCCATGTCAGAGATCACACGGTTATTTTGGATTTCTCTGCTTTTTAACTTGCATTTAACCCATAGCAAGTGCTTTAGGGCTAATCTCTACCTTGAATTACGAGGACACTAAATGCTACTTTTATTTCAACAAGAGTTTCCTCTTACAACTAATTAAACCCTCTGAGGAAGGGTAAAAAAGCATTTCCTGTGCAGCGGAGTAGCCAAAGCAGGCAGGATTTTCTGCTCATTACTGTATAAAACAGGTCTATTGTCTGGCAAGAGACATCTGCTGAGAACAGATTGGGACGAGAATTTTTCTGTGGCCTGCATTCCAATTTTAAGGGATTTTTGCCTATTCAGTGTGCCTGTAAGTGTGGGCTTTAAAGAGTTTGACGTGTGGGAAGGCTCAGATTAAAATCTGAAATGTGCAATAACTTAAAGAACGACGAAAAAGACTCAACCGGCTCACCTTTGACCCTGGCGCAAAAAAACATCCTGGAGGGAGATTACTACACAGTATATTAAACAGTGCAGAACAGCTCGAAATAAAACGCCAATCCCGACACTTTGATCCGAGGGGATGCGAATGCAACACTTTGATGCCCATCTGCTTGGCCGGATCCCCAACTGAGCAAATTTCCCCATGGCTGCCATCGTACCAGCTTCTGTGCTTTTAATTTAAGCAATATGGGCCAATTAATAACCTCCCGACTGCAGCGCAACCTCCCAGAACAGAGAAACGTAAACAGCTAATGATAATAACTAGGCCTTGGGCTCGGCTGGCAGGTTGTAACATTAGTATTTTCCTTCTTTTGTCGTTGCCGTTTGCCATTTTCTGCACGTAAAATCTCAACGCTGCAGATATGCTGAGGTGGTTTGAGATAATTCTATGATTGGACATGCCTCCATGTGGCCCTTAGTAGAAAAGCTAAGGATTGTAGAACTGTATCGACTCACAGCATGGGGAATACAAACTCTTCGCTCTTGACCTCTACTTCTGCACATACTAATAGGAGTGTTTGCTCACACTCTGCCTCTCTTTATCTCTGTCTCTTTCTGTCGGCGATCCGTATCAGTCGTGGCCGTAGCGAGATTAAACGGAACAGCGCGTGAAGTTGCAGAGACGAGTACCCTGATTTCTGCTGGGAGTGAAACGGCCCCAAATTAGCTGTTAATAAAGAACAAGCGTTCGGCTCACCACATTTCATGATAACCAGTGGGGTAAATTACAGGGCGAGACATTAAAAGCGCAGCTTTTTCTGTTGTTCTGCTGTCTCTATGGGAGGCCTTTAAACTGCGGTTCCTCACAGCTGATATTACACAAAGTGCTTTGGATGACAGACAGGGTGAATAATTCAACTGTGATATGGGCAAACATATGCAAGTAAGTCAATGCAAACACTTCAAGTTACACAAGCTCGTTTGACTACGAACACAATTAAAGGGATAGTTCACTCAAAAATAAAAAATTCTGTCATTAATTACTCTCTCATGTCATTCTAAACACGTAAGACCTTCGTTCATCTTCATGCAGGGTCAGAAAGCTCTCGGATTTCATCAAAAATATCTTAATTTGTGTTCCGAAGATGGACAAAGGTCTTACGGGTTTGGAACAACATGAGGGTGGGTAATCAATGACGGAACATTTTTGGGTGAACTATACCTTTAACTATAAAAGCCCATTTCCACCACTGAAAAAAAAAAAACAATTGTAAGTGACTTACATCTCAATTGTAAGTCACTTACATCTCACTATTCTGACTTTTTTTTTTCTCAGAATAGTTAGATATAAACTCTCAATTGCAAGTTATGAAGTCAAAATTGTAAGACAAAGTCAATTCTGAGAAGTAAACTTGCAATCCTGAGAAAAGTCACAATGGTAAGTTTATATCTCGCAATTCTGACTGTTACACGCAATTGCAAGTTAAGTCAGAATTGTGAGATTTAACAATTCTGAGAATATATCAGTCTTTTTTCCCCTCAACAGTTCTACTTTATTACTCAGAATTGGAAGTTTATATCACAATTCTGAGAAAAAAGTCAGAATTGTGAAAAAAAAAAATCTGAATTGCAAAATATAAACTCGCAATTGCAAGAAAAAAGTCAGAATTGCGAGATACAAACTCACATTTTTTCTCTCGCAATTCTGACTTTATAACTCGCAATTCTAAGTTGATATCACCCAATTCTGCAAAAGGAAAGTCAGAATTGTGACTTTTTATATCTCAATTCTGATATATTACTCGCAACTGTCAGCATATATCATGCAATTCTGAGAAAAAAGTCAGAAATGTGACTTTATATCTCGTAATTCTGACTTTATAATTCGCAGTTGTGAGTTTATATTTCAAAATTCTGAGAAAAAAGTTAGAACTGCGGGATACAAGCTCAATTTTTTTTCTCTCGCAATTCTGACTATCACAATTCTTTTCTCAACCAATTCTAAGAAAAAAGTCAGACTTGTGACTTTATATCTCGCAATTCTGACTTTATAATTCACGATTGTGAGTTTATATCTCAAAATTCAGAGAAAAAAAGAGTTTGTGTCACAGAATTCTGAGAAAAAAAAGTCAGAATAAAAAGTCACAATAACTTTTTTTTTTATTCAGTGTAAGAAACAGGATTCCATATTTAAAGGGGCGGTCTAATGCTACTTCATGAGTTATTTACACTGTTAAAGAGTTGGATTCTCATGCTAAACGTGCCAAATATACTCCTTCTGAATTCCTACAAGTTTCGGAAAGTTGTTTTCGAGCATGGCTCTTCATGGCATCATGAAGAGTGGAACTCCTTGTATGGGCATTTCTCCTGAAAGAGCACGCCAACACACACATTGACCAGAGCGAGAGCAGGAACGCATCCGTCAACACGCTTTATTCAGCAGCAATGCACAGGTTGGGAAGAATGTCTCCAAACAAGTGTGTTTTTCGTTGTGAGGGAAAGATAACCTTGTACAGCCTCCCAAAAGAACCTAGTGGTACATGAACAGTGGATGCAGTTTCTTTTTCCAGGGCAGCAGCAGAGTTTTGTAAGTGTGTTTGTTGACGAGCGTTTTATAAACAAGGCCTATTTCGACATGAGATTGTGTGTGTTATGCTCCTTTTAACAAAGCACAACATATTCTTAGCATGGCCAGAGGGGGTGCTATTATATTTTGTTCAAAATAATTAATTCAATTAATACAGTTCACTGTTTGTTTTATTTGATTCACACTGAATCAATCTGATACAGTACTGTACAAATGATATGAATTTTTAAATATCTTAGGCAAGAAGATGATGTACTAAAATGAATTCAACATGTTTATTACAATCCAAGCCAAACGATATCCCCATTTATTTGTACTTGTAACATAATTTATGCATATGCATTAATGTTTGAAGGTTTGGGTTTTTTTTTTTTTGGGGGGGGGGGGGGGGGGGNGATCCATTAAAATTGATCAAAAGAGACAGTTTTAGACATTTATAATGTAAGTAAAGATTTAATTTTCAAATAAACGCTGTGTTTTTTTTTAACCTTTCAATCCATCAAAGAATCATGGATTCCAAATTATGCTTCCACAAAAAAACAAGCTGCACGAAAGTTTTTAACATTAAATTTAATAAGAAGAAATGTCTCTTGAGCAGCAAGTCAGCATATTAAAATGATTTCTGATGGATCATGTGAGACTGAAGACTAGAGAAATTTGGCTTTTGAATAAATAAATCACAGGAATAAACTACATTTTTAGTGTTTCTATACTGCATTTTATATTTAAATGTAGCCTTTGTACGCATAAGATCAAAACATAATATCTTGCCAACCCTAAACATTTAGTCATGCAATATAAATATAGCACACAAATCAATTCAGTCTAATTTTAGCAATCACTTTCTGCCCTTCACAAACCATTCAAAATGTAAAAGTCATATTTCAATCAGGATTTTTCTAGTTGCAACACTTTTAGCACATAAAGTCTGTAAAGCTGTGAAAGCACATTAAACCATTTGCTCAAGAAGCTCTTCTGCCCTCCGTAAGTCACACAGAAGCATCCTCAAATCACACAAAGCTGTGACTTTTCCACAATCTGCCCTCTGGCATTTGTTTGAACCAATCGTTTCTCGCGGAAACAGTTGATAACGGCCACCAGAAGCTCTGATATCAAAAACAATCATCGGAAGAGCGGCAATAACGCCGCCGCTCCCGAGGATGCCCATTTCAGTGCTGCTGTGGTACTATGGCAACAGCGGCTGTAGGACTGAGAGGTTTAAAATCATTAAAACAACTGAAGAACAACAGGAACGGAAAGGTTGTGCGAGGAAAGAGAAACTGGAAAACAAACACAGCGAACGTAACCCAAGGGACATCAAGACCTTGGACAACTCGAGGCTCTTTGATCTGGAAAAGTGACCTTCCTGCAAAAAACACGACCTGATGATACACAAGCCCTGCCTGAAATACTAAACAAAGTGTGTTAATGTAGACCTCCAAGGTGCCCTTCCCAGATTCTTCCCTCCTGTTGTCTATTTAATGGGACACTCACTGATGCATCCCAGGCTTCACATCACATTTAGTGATCAATAAAGGAAGCCTGTGTTTAAATCGATTGATTAATCAAGGGACAGAGATGGTGGTACTCACTCTGTGGGCATTGTTCACTGGTACAGTTGAGGGACTGAAGATCAAGGCCTTGGCATTCCTTCCCACCGGTGCTGGGTGTAGGTTGGGTACATTCCCTGCTCCTCCACATGGTGCAGTCGGCTCCGCATGGCGACCACTTACTCCACTCGCTCCAACCTCCGTCCACTGAACACACACGTACATATACACACAGAGGACGTACAATTAGCAATCTATGACACTTCAGGGCAGAAACATACTCAACTCAAGAACTCAAACATAAATGCAAACACTTAAATAATTAAGATCTTTTGTTGTTTTCGTCTTTTAATGCCTTAAAATCTTTCAACGTTTCTTAATGTTTACCAAGGCTGCATTATTTGATCAAAAACACAGCGAAAAGCAATAGCGTGGAATATTACGATTTCAAATACATGTTTCTATTTTAATATATTTTAAAATGTCATTTATTTCTGTGATGCAAAGTTGAATTTTCAGCATCATTACTCCTGTATTCAGTGTGACATGGTCCTTCAGAAATCATTCTGATAAAGTGATTTGATGCTCAAAAACATTTCCTACTATTAAGGTTGAAAAGAGTTTTTGCTGCGTAATAATTTTATGGAAACCGTGATATACTACCACGCAAAAGTTCGGTTTAAGTATTTAAAAAATATATATATTTAGAAAGATTGCATTAAATTCATCAAAAGTGACAGTAAGACATTTATAATGTCAATATCACAAAAAAAGCTTTCTATTAATCAAAGAATTCTGATAAAAGTATCAAGGTTTCCACAAAAAATAAATAAATAAATAAAAACAAGAAGAAAAGAAGAAAAAGATATATACATAAATATATTACAATAATCAAAAGTGACACTAAGACATTTATAATGTCAATAGCAAAAAAATATATATATATTGATCAAAGAATCCTGAAAACAGTATCATGGTTTTCACAAAAAAAGAAGAAAAAAAAAATAAATATATTAAATTAATCAGTAAGACATTAATAATGTCAATATATACAAAAAATATTATATACTTTATATATATATATATATATATATATATATATGTATTCACAAAAAAGAAGAAAAGAAAGAGATATAAATATATTAATTTTATCATTTAAATGACAGTAAGACATTTGTAATGTCAATATTAAAAAGAAACAACAACAACATTAACATTCTATTAATCAAAGAATCCTGAAAAAGTATCAAAAAAAATGTAATAAATAGATTAAAAAAATAAATAAATAAATACACTTCATCAAAAGTGACAGTAAAAAATGTATAATTGTCAATATAAAAACAAAAACAAAAAAATAACCCTTTCTATTAATTAAAAATATCATGGTTTCCACTATATATATATATACAGTGTTGGGGAGTAACTAGTTACATGTAACGGAATTACGTAATTTAATTACAAAATTAATGTAATTGTAATTAGTTACAGTTACTGAGAAAAAAATATGTAATTAAATTACAGTTACTTTTGCAAAATGCCAGTGATTACAAAGGGGATTACATCTGAATTTTGTCACACACCCACCCCCACTTACAGATTTAATTGACTTCTTTTAAATTGCATTGACTGCTCTAAAATGAGACACCAATGTTTCAGGAGTTTAGGACATAGAATAGGACACATGCTTATTCAATAACTGTTTTATTTCCTATTTGGGTTTATGCATAAACTTTATTTTTTAAGACTGTTTTTTCCAAAGCATTCTTAGATGCTAGTGTTTTCTGTCATAACTATGCAAACATTTGATTTCAAACCCAGTATCATAGCTATTAAACTATTTCTT
>JAHKKF010487624.1:0-16782 GCA_019740295.1 Labeo calbasu | reverse complement strand
AAGACCTTTGTTCATCTTCAGAAGACAAATTAAGATATTTTTGATGAGCCTGTGTAGACAGCAAGGGTCCTTCCACGTTCAAGGTACAGACAGGTACCAAGAACATTGTTAAAATAGTCCATGTGACATCAGTGGTTCAACCGTAATTTTATAAAGCTACGAGAATACTTTTTGTGCACAAAAAAAAAAAACTTTATTCAATGATTCTTTTCCTTTGCACCACCCTAGGTGCCCTTTTTTCACCCTTTTTATGCACAAAAGGTATTCTCGTAGCTTCATAAAATTATGGTTATGATTACATGAAGTATTTTGTTCATGTTCTTGGAACTTTTCAGGGCCTTGAACGCCTCAGTTGCGTTGCTGTCTATGCAGAATTCGAAAGCTCTCGGATTTCATCAAAAATATCTTAATTTATGTTTCAAAAATGAATGAAGGTCTTATGGGTTTGGAACAACATGAGGGTGAGAAATTAATGACAGAATTTTAATTTTTGGGTGAACTATCCCTTTAAGGGATAGCTCATGCAAAAATGAAAATTCTTTCATGATTGACTCACATTCTTGTGTCCAAACTGTATGACTTTCGTTCACCTTCAGAACACAAAGACATGCTTAATGAAACCTGAGAGATTTCTATCCCTCCATTCGCCCAAAACTTTGTTGCTTCAAAAACGTCATTATAAAATCCATTGAGATTTGTTCTCGCATGTCAAGCAAGCACATTAAAGGTTCCAGTAACCATATTTAAAGTCTGTGTAAAGGCAACTCAGATAATTGTTTCTAAACACATTATAAATGTTAGAAATGTATTGCTAAAAGCATGTTACAAAGATTGTGATCTATTCCATACTGAATTGTGTTAGGTCGGTGCCAATAGCCTTGTGGGCAGCGTGCTGACATATAGTGCAGTTGTGCTGTGGGCATCCCAAGTTCATATCCCAGCTCATGGTCACGATCCCACCTCCCTCTCTCTTTCACCCATTTTGCTTTAAGGCCCGTTCACACCAAGATCGATAACTATAACTATAAAGATATCTGCATCCATACCAGTGAACGATAACTGTCTGTGTTTGTCGCATTTACTCAACTTCAACCAGTAGTTGAATGCAGCATGCATGTTTTCAAGCGCATCTAAACAGTAAATCCAGCATAAACTATCTGATCTCTAACGTAGTCAATGTAGTGGAATAAAAACAATAGTCTTTTCTACTGCAACTTCAAAGGAGGCAAGGCGCTGAATTCCTGAGGTAATTTTGTTTTATGTTTCTGTTTGCTATGCAATGTCTATTTGGGTAGTTGACGTATCAATGGTTTGATGGAGAAAAAAACATTTCAGGATTTTTCTCCATATAATGGACTGATATGGTGCCCCAAGTTTGAACTTCCAAAATGCAGTTTACATGTGGCTTCAAACGATCCCAAATGCGGTTGTAAACGATCCCAGCCGAGGAGGAAGGGTCTTATCTAGTGAAATGATTGGTTATTTTCATTTAAAAAATACAATTTAAATACTTTTTAATCTCAAACGCTCATGTTGTCTTGCTCTCCCTGAACTCTGTGTATTCTGGTTCAAGACAGTTAGGGCATGTCGAAAAGCCGCATTTCAACTGCATTTTGGAAGTTCAAACTTGGGGCAACATATCAGTCCATTATATGGAGAAAAATGCTGAAATGTTGTCTGAAATGTTGTCTTTATCTCATTGATACACTGTAATCAGACAATAATATGTAAGCAACATGAATGTACATGTTTGTGTTTTTGAGAAAACAACGTTTATGCGTGGTTCACTGAAATAAGGCCATTAAACACAAGAAACACAAGACTTTTGAGAAATGGATGTGGTAGGCTGCAAAATGATGTAAAATAAAAAT
The DNA here is from genome assembly GCA_019740295.1 of Labeo calbasu. Classification (NCBI taxonomy): domain Eukaryota; kingdom Metazoa; phylum Chordata; class Actinopteri; order Cypriniformes; family Cyprinidae; genus Labeo; species Labeo calbasu. The sequence goes on along the minus strand of JAHKKF010487624.1, from coordinate 14,911 downwards.
CATCCCGTTTACTCATTCACATAAAACAATATATTGATTTAAAAGACAACGTCATAAGAAGTGTTAAGTAAAGTTGTTATTTTTGCTTCCTTTGTACACAAAAAGTATTCTCATTGCTTTATAAAATTAAGGTTGAACCACTGATGTCACGTGGACTATTTTAACAATGTCCTTACTACCTTTCTGGGTCTTGGAGATGTCAGTTGCGTTGCTGTCTATGCAGGGTTATGAAAACTCTCAGATTTCATCAAAAATATCTTCATTTGTGTTCTGAAGATGAACAAAGGTCTTACGGGTTTGGAACGACATGAGGGTGAGTAATTAATGACAGAATAGTCATTTTTGGTTGTGGGTTTGTGTGATTTATCCAAGGCATTCAAGTCATACTCACAGTTGAAGGAGGAGGGCGAGTGCCTCACCCTGCTATGCTCTTCCCCATACAGCGGTTCCACGTTGGGCTGACCGGTGTGACGTCCTGGATAGGGAGGTGGTAAAGATCCATAACCCATGGCACTGCTGGTTCCCGTCACCCGCTCACGGGTCTTGTGCGCCTGCGATCTCTCCTGTTTGAGGCGCTCATCGTCCCTGAGCAGAGCCACCAGCTGCTTGGACTTTTCCCGCACACCCATGCCCTGGTCCTGCCCTTCCCGGTCGATGTACTGGAAATCCCGGAGAGTCTGGATGGCGTAGATGTTTTCTTTGCACTGCTGGGCCACTCGCTCTGATCCTGACTTGATCAGATAGTCCAGCAGAGTGAGGGCCTTGTACACGTGCCGCCAGTTCTTGCCGTGGTCATTGAGCCTCTTCCAGATGATGCCCATAACCTCGGTGAAGGCCACCACGTTGAAGGTCAGGTCTGCGATTTCCATCAAGAGCGAGCTCGGAGGACCCCAAGGGTCGTTGGAGGTCGCCTCCCTGACCTTGATCTCTGCATCCGTGTAGTTGTTCACAATGTTCTTCATCTGCCGCCGTAAAGAAGAGGTCGTCATGATGGCTTCGGGTGTGGGATGATGAAGATGGTTTGTGAGAAGAAGAGACGGGATGCAATCTGTGCCACGAAGACGAAATGGTCAGGAATCTCCAGCAAAATCTACAGCTTTCTTAGCCTGAAAAAAGAGAGACACATGCATTTTGTTGGATTGATTACCTGGACTTTTCTGGAAAAACATGCACCTGATATTTCAAGGGATTCGTCAACTTTTTGGCAATCCTATCCTTGTGAAAAAGAAGTGCACTTTAGCATACTTATTATCAGTGCTTGCTAGATTACTTACAAATTGTAGTCTGTAGTTTGATTATTTTAGATTACTTTTGACCTAAGTTTTTAATCAAATTGAGTTAAATAGGATAATCTTGTACCATACTGATACATAAAAAATAAAGAACCACAAAACCAGTCATATGTAGTATGGGTATATTTGTAGCAATAGCCATTGATGCATTGTATGGGTTAAAATTATCGATTTTTCTTTTATGCCAAAAATCATTAGGATATTAAGTAAACATCATGTTCCATGGAGATATTTTGTAAATTTCCTACCGTTAATATATCAAAATGTTTTTTATTAGTAATTAGTAAAAGAACTTCATTTGGACCACTTTAAAGGCGATTTTCTCAAGATTCAGATTTTCAAATAGTGGTATATATCGGCCAAATATTGTCCTATGAAAAAGCTGACCCTTATGACTGGTTTTGTGGTCCAGGGTCACATATAATATATCCATTGTAATTAACATAAAGTGTATTAAACATTACATTACATCAACATTTCCCAAACTGGGATTTATAAAGGAACAGAATGCGTTTTGTAAGTTTAATGAAAAGCTAATAATCATTCAAAATAAAATACTTACTAAAATGTGAAATATTTTATTTGTTATATACTTAATGTAATGTTTTTGGACACTTAACTGCATGTTTTTTCCAATAAAATGCATTATAACGTAAATTTACATTAAAAGCAATTAGATGAGCTTTAGTACATCTTTATATGTAATTTCATTATTACTTCTGTTGTAAATATTTTGCAAGTGTTGTAATTCATTAAAGTGTAAAATATACTTTAATCTAATTTTAATATCATATTAAAACTTCTGTGTCTCATGTATTTAAATATATTTATAATTACACATTTGTAATGAAGTTGCAGTTTAGTACATTTAAAATATATTAAATTTAAATGTAATATCAAATTATACATTGCAAGCACATACATGTGCTTTAGTACGTCAGTTGACACATTAAGTGTACTTTAAAGCAAGACAAAAGTTTATTAAAAACATAACGATTTACCATGCACTTTAAAATAAAACGTATTACAGTGCACTTTCTAAAAGTTTATTTAACTGTGTTAGGAAACAGTCATTAAGTGATCTCTAAGTACACTTAAGCGTCCTTTTATTTCAATTTTATATTAAATGCAAGTCCAGCTTTTTAAAAAAAATACTTTTAAGATTTGAAGTACACAACAAGTGCACATTCAGTAGAATTAAGCACACTCATTTTTCACAAGGGTGTCGTCTGACAGGTTCTTATGATATGATATCAAAAGACATAAATCTGCTCCTCTCTGCAAAATAACACAAACCACCTGCATTCAATATGTCTTCAAAGAAATGAGCACCAGCTGAGGAACGCAGACTTGAAACAAACACCGTGAAAGAAACTTCTGCTCCTTTGGTCTTAACAGTTAAGATATTTATAGTAATAATCTTGGATGTCAAAGGTGATCTTAAAAGGTGTGCCATTCAGTCAAAACAGCTCAAGTGTATAATTACCACTATTTGTTTATTTCAACATCCAGCTGCCACCAGTTTAGGGTGAGTTTTACTACTGGTTTGTCCCAAAGAAGACAAGGGAGTATTTAGTAATTTAAACGGTTTTAAAAGCTGCTTACAGACGTAGTGGTGCAGAAATTACACACTTTATCAGTTTTGCGTGAACGGCACATGTCTGAAGACAAGACCAGTAAAACTTAGACACTCAACTTCTCTGATACAAATAGTTTAGAACCAGCAAAACTTGAAATTCACATCAGGCACGAGCGTTATGACAACGTGGATATAACGATATATCTCCCAAGGTAATGTAAGTTGTCAGTCTAGACTTAAATACAGAAAGAGGAAAATATGAACATGCTTAAAGTATGAACCATGAACAAACTACTAAGTGCTATTGGAACATCCTCCAGGTCACTGACACAACTAATCAAAAACAAACTTACAGCATCATCAATCAGTACCATAGGAACATTTTCATAGTTCATGTATCTATACTGCCGTAAGTAGCCACTTTTTGGGACCGACGTTAGTTTTAGAAACAACTTTTGGGGGAATAAATTAGTTCCTACTTCAGAGTAGGGTTTAACCCAGCACTGTAACTACCAGTGGCATAAAAAATGTACATTGATTGGACGAACGCATGCCATACGAAACAGTACATGCCACTTAAAAGCTATGTAAACACACAGTTTACACTTTATCCACAAAGTAACTCCATGATGAAAAACAGAAACCGTGCAAACACATTCCTAATCAACAAGAAAGTGCTGCAAGAGTTAATACTATATAGCAACAGTAGAAAAAATTAAAGGAGAAGTCCACTTCCAAAACAAAGAATCACATATAATGTACTCACCCCCTTATTCATTAAAGGGTCTATTTTCATTAAAAAAATAGAATTTAAGTACTTTTTAATCTCAAACGCTCATCTTGTCTTGCTCTCCCTGAACTCTGTGTATTCTTGCTCAAGACAGTCAGGGTATGTCGAAAAACTCGTATTTTCTCCCTCAACTTCTAAAATCATTTCAAAATCATCCTACATCGCTACAGAAGTACCGACACAGTCTTTGCAAGGTAAACATGCAAAGAAGAGCAAACACCCTTAACAAAAAAATGTAAAACAGTGATATAGGGTGATTTTGAAGTTGTAGGAGAACATGAGATGGGAGTTTTTCAACATACCCTAACTGACATGAACCGGAAAAAAGTCCAGGCAGAGTGAGACAAGATGAGCGATTGACATTAAAAAGTATTTAAATTGTATTTTTTTAATGAAAATAACCGATGGTTTTGCTAGATAAGACCCTTCTTCCTCGGCTGGGATCGTTTACAACCGCATTTTGGATCGTTTGAAGCCACATTTAAACTGCATTTTGGAAGTTCAAAATCGGAGCACCATATCAGTCCATTATATGAAGAAAACTGCTGAAACGGTTTCCTCATAAAACATAATTTCTTTACGACTGAAGAAAGACAGACATGAACATCTTGGATGACAAGGGTTAGGGTACATTATATGTGAATCTTTGTTTTGGAAGTGGACCTCTTTAAATAACTTTGTTTGAAAAAGTTTTATAGTCTTAAAGGAATAGTTCACCCAAAAATTAAACTTCTGTCATAAATTACTCTCATGTTCTTCCCAACCCGTAAGAGCTTCATTCATCTTCTAAACACAAATTAAGATATTTTTGATGAAATCCGAGAGCTTTTGTGATCCTGCATAGACAGCAATGCAACTGACACGTTCAGGCCCAGAAAGTTAGTAAGGATGTCGCTAAAATAGTCCATGTGACATCAGTGGTTCAACCGTAATGTTATGTAACTACAAGAATATTGTTTGTGTGCAAAGAAAACAAAAATGAGAACTTTATTCAACCACTTCTTCTCTTCTTTGGATCAGAAAGCTGGCGGATTTCATCAAAAATATCTTTATTTGTGAACAAAGGTTTTACAGGTTTGGAACAACATGAGGGTAAATAATTACTGACAAAATTTTCATTTTGGGTCTACTATCTCTTTAAAGATACTCCACTTAAAACCACTCCAATTCTAGGATCAATGGGTCTCAATCATGAAAACAGGAGCAGAATGATTTTGTATGTAAAACATTCATAAACACATTCTTTTAATTACCAATAAATAAATAAATATTTAAACAGGGATTTGGATGGACAATGACAATGAAAAAATTCTACTGGTAGTTCATGAATGAGACCCATTAAATCATGGATTTTTTTTATAGTTTTTTAAATGCACAATAAATCATGTGTAATGGGAAGTGTACCATATTTGTGATTTACATAATTTGTAGTCTCAAGCACACAAATAATGTTAATGTAACCTGTAGCTAATAATATCTTGAAAATTATCAACTGTGTTGGTAAACTGTAAGAAATATCTCTGGAGAAGAAAAAAAACTTTACTTTTCACATAACTTTGACAGCATACACTGAGAAACAACTTTTATTTTCAAAAAATGCAAGAAAATTTCGCAGGTGCAAAAAAACGGCATATACTACACTAAAGTATGAAGTAGAAAAACTGAAATGGTATTTTCTTGTAACACATTACCATAACATTTTTTTACATTTTTGTATTGTTAGAGAGACTGTATGTCTATGGATTTGATCAGTCAAGCCAATAATAAAAATACATTTTAACTGATTTTTATTAGATCGGACTAGAAATATTATTGATTATTTTATGTTGTCGATTGCACATCATTGCATAAGCCTATGCATTCTATTTCGACTGGCAAAGTCATAGAGCCACTAGCTTCCTCTGAAAAATTATTAATAACTTTATATAAACATGACCACACCCTGAATAAAAAAGACACGCACACATCAAAGCCATTTATGCCAGTGAGAAATGTCATAGTGCACAGGCCATGACCTTGATGTGGAGACAGATTTCGCTCTCTGGGTTTAGGCGGCAATCAATAACAGCAGTTTGCTTAACATCACATTTCTGCTGCGAGTCTGTTGGATCACACAGTGCTGCGCAAAGAGGGTGGAATTTCAAAAACAAGCACTGCTGGCACCTGGGCACAATACACAATGAGTTCCCACATCAATCTGAATGCAAGGTCACTTTACAAAAATTCAGTCTATACGTTTCCAAACTCATCAAGAGATAAATAAAGCACAAGAAGAAGTGGGTCATTTACATACTTTTAGTATATGTTACTTTTTATATATATTTAAAAATATATATATTTTAAAAAAGTTTTTGAATGTATGGTTTTTATATATATAACAAAACATATATTGTCAGTACCTTATAACAAAGTACAGGAAAAAATACTAGAAATGAGTTACGTAACTACAATGATCCATGAAAAGGTTTGTCATAATGACATCATTATGCTTTCAGGAAGTAAATTCTGTAATGACAAGCAAATATCGCTTTTTTTGTCACTTTATTTGTAACTGTTTATTTATTTACGTTTCTAGGGGACAATCCTAAAACAGCACGGTTTTATATAGTATTTGATTATTAAAAAGTGATTCTATTAGTAGAAATATCAGCATTCATTTTGATGACAATTTCTTCTTCTTAGATTGCACAATGCAACGAAATCATATTTTTTAAATAAAAAAAATGGCTGTTTTGTTGAATAACCTAAAGAATTTCCACACGAAAAGTTGTGCTATGGATTTGTTTGCTACTTTCGTCTAAATGTAACGCAACGCAGCCTATATCGCGTTATATTCAGATAAATAACATGTAAATAGATAGCTGTGTTCCCACATAAATTAGTTTACCAAGCAGTCCACTTCAGAGGAAAACAACTTTCGATCCGGGTGGAGAACCAGCCCTTCCACAATTCATATGCCTCTCGTGGTTCAGACTTAAGATTTTGATCCGAAGGGTAAATCACACCCTTAAAATCATTCAGATGCTTCCCGATGTTGCGGGGCAAGAATAAAGAGCCTCTTTAGCAGCGTTCGCATCTTCATAATGCGGTATTGCGGCAGGAGAGGTGAATGTTGAAAGGCGACGTTTGGTTGCGTGACTCAGCTGGAATAATATTGTAAGATTTGGAAATCTTACGCTGACCCGCGAGAGGCAAAATCGTAGGCATATGAACGTCCTTTGTGTCCTTACCTCTCATTGCTTGACATAAAGGTCCCAACTTCGGGATCCTATCGGTAGCTGTGCTCCGCTCGACATCTCCGCATGTTTTCGGTGTTGATAGTTTTGAATTCTGGCTCAAATGCAGCGAGACGTTCAACTCAGTTAAGCGCCTCAAAGTTTTGCCTGCGTGCTTTTGTTGTGTCGTTTTGTGGAGGCCTATCCGGTTAGGAGTTATTGGTACATATCCCGAAAAAAGTCCCGGGCGCCAACCTCGCTGATAACAGAGCCCCCCCTGTTAAAACCCAGTAAAGTGAACCGAGGGAAGAGGCTGATGGAGGGAGGGAATGAGGGGAGGGAGGGCGGCTAGCGCCTGCAGAGTCAGAGTCAGTCTAATTTAACCCGTTGTGCTCCGAAACGAGACATACGAGCCTGTCACTGGCAGAAAAAGCAAATCACTGCTACCCTCAATGTCCCGATTTATCAATCAGCTCTGCCTGGAAATGTGCTCTCCGATGACACTCTCTACCAACAGAGTACATTGTTAAAAAAGATTTTTCTGAGTTGTAAATAAAGCAAATATTGGTAACACTTTACAAATGTAAAAAAAGGTGTCATGTTGTATTAACTAACATGAAGGAACAATGAACAATACATTTACTACGCTACTTATTAATGTTTGTTAATGCTAGTTCATAAAATTACAGTTGTTCATTTGTTTGCTCATGTTTGTTCACAGAGCATTAACTAATGTACACACACTTTGTGGTTTTAATAATGCATTAGTAAATGCTGATATTAACATGAACTAAGATTAATATGCTGTAGAAGTATTGTTTATAGTTCATTATTGATGTAGTTAACTAATGTTAGTGAACTTATTTGTAAAGTGTTACCCAGACATTGTTTGGAATAAGTTTTACTTTAAAATAAAGGTGCTTCTTGATGCCATAGAAGAATCTTTTTTTGTCTAAATGGTTCCATAAAGAACCTTTAACATCTGAAGAACCTTTCTGTTTCACAAAAGAACCTTTGTGGTGAAAGAAGGTTCTTCAGATTATAAAAAGGTGAGAAAGAGATGGTTCTTTAAAGAACCTTTGACTGAATGGCTCTATGTAGAACCAAAAATTGTTCTTCTATGACATCACTGTGAAGAACCTTTTAAAGCACCTTTATTTTTAAAAGTGTAGTATTTCAGTATTTATCTTGAGAAGGAAGGAAGGAAAAAAGAAAGAAAGAAAGAAAGAAAGAAAGAAAGAAAGAAAGAAAGAAAGAAAGAAAGAAAGAAAGAAACAGTTTAATGTATTACTTGTTTTTTTGTTTTGTAATTATTCATAAAAATTCACTATTAATATAATTTGTATATAATTCAGATCTATCTGTCTCTCTCTCTCTCTCTCTCTCTATATATATATATATATAGCAGTGTAGGTGGTGCTAAGGAGGTGCAAAAGTCATCGAAAGTCATCATTAATGGTCAAACCTTTTATAGGAGATTTTCTGTTCATTTTCTATAGTATTTGCTATTCAAATAAATAAATAAAATAATAATTTAGGATATGTCTGAACAGTTTAAATTCCTAATTTGAGTGGTTTTGCAATTGCCTACCCAAAATAATTAATATTAAATAAACATCACAATTAAATAAACAAAAGATATTACATTAAAGAAACACAAAATAAAAGATAGAGATAGATAGATAGATAGATAGATAGATAGATAGATAGATAGATAGATAGATAATAACTATCTAAAATAGTTAATAAAATAGTTAATAAAACAATCTGAAATAGTTAATAACTAAAAATAGTGGCAAAAATCAGACAAACAAACTGTCAAAATTATTACAGTTTTGTGCTAGAGAAGGTCAAGACCTTTGTGGTGTAAAAAGGCCACAATGAAACCCCATTTTAATGGTTGAAATACAAACATTTCATGCATTTAAAACTGAATGCATTTAGCTACTTTTCACATCAGGTTAAATGTATATTGGATTGTAATTTATTTCATATATCTAATAGTTTTCAAAATGAAAGCATGGGATATGTGTCTGTAATGCTTTGGGGGAAGACCACCAGATTGTTTACCGTATCTGTGCAATATGAAATTATCTAATGTGCTCTGTTGGAAATGACGAGGCAGCTCCAGTGCCAGTTTAAAGGGGGTGGAGATGAGGGGTGTTAAATTACTTATGACTCTTCCCACAGACCTACCTACCGCTTATTCTCATGATTTATTCATTATTTTTAGAAAGGGCTAATATACCATGTAATGGCTCTATATACTAGAAAAGTGTTTCCCAACCTCGTTTATCTTATGCAATCCTTGCAGCCACACAATGATCTAATTCAGCATCATCATAAATAGTACTGATGTCATTAAAAATGGAGATTGTGGGTAAAACATACTAACTAAACAGCTTTGGTCCATTAACCATATTAATCCATATATATGTTTGTACTTAAAACCTTTCTATGGGGATAACTTCAATAGTATGTGTGTGTGTGTGTGTGTGTGTGTTTAATGGGTTTAATAAAGCAAAAGCAAAAGCAAAATCTTTCAAAGTACACCTTGGTTGGAAATCACTGGAAGAGTCAGTCTCTTGATCATAAATGCATAAATAGTGAGAAGGAAAGCAAGACTACTAAACAGCATTCCTATTTAAAGCCTCCTTGTGACAAGTGTTTTGGCCAAGCAAGAGTTTCTGGAAATACCAGCTCTGCTCTTGACAAACTGATACTCTCCTTCTTTTCTGCTGAATAAACAAAGAGATTCTGAACAGTCACCAAAGCCAAAGCAAAAAAAAACACATTACTTTCCACATTTTCCACAAAAAGGTATGCTCTCGTGTCACACAGCATTTTTTTAAACAGAGGCACAAGTAAGGAGTGTTTGGTATGTTGGATAAACTGTTACATGACATTAAAAAAACAAACATTAAAACTGGGTAACATCAGATGTGTCTATCTTCATTTTTAAGATGGGATTTGTACATTTATTGTAAGAAATAAAATCACACAACTGTTGTATTTCAACATTTAGGCTGTGAAAAGTTGTAAGCTTTACTTTAACTATACACTATACAGTATACCGTCCAAAAGTTTGGGATTAGTAAAAAAAATATATATATATATATTTTTTTTTGCGAGAATGCATTCAATTAATCAAAAATTAGAGTAAAGACAGTTGTAATCTTAAATAAAAATAATCTTAAAGATAAAATTATCCTGAAAGAAATAACAAAAAGCAAATCAGCATATTAGAATGATTTCTGAAGGATCATGTGACACTGAAGACTGGAGTAATGATGCTGAAAATTCTTCATTTTAAACTGTAACAATATTTATCATTATTACTGTTTTTGCTGTATGTGAAATGCAGTCTTGGTAAGCATAAGATTAAATAAAAAAAACCCTGTCAACCACAAATGTCTGAATTGTAGTGTAAATGTCAAATAAAACAGCACATACAACAGTTAGTTTGACGCCAACATTTTCCAAAAAATTACTCTTTGACTAACATCTTCTGAAAAAGAAAGACTTAAATGTTATTAGCCATTTCTCATACTTAAAGGGGTGCTATTATGCTTTTCACTTTTTGAACTTTAGTCAGTGTGCGGTGTGTATATTTGGGCATAAAAAGATCTACAAAGTTACAAATATCAAAGTCCACTCCAAAAGGAGATATTTCGTTTTAAAAAAATCCCTTTTCAAGAACTACAACGAACGGCTCCTTTGGACTACAACGTTTGTTGTCCGCATGCAATGATGTCACAACGCAGTCCATTAGAATATCCCAAGGAAATTTGAATTGTTGGAGGGAGGGTAGGGACGAAGTGTAGGATTAGCCTAACTTTAGCGATGCAGCGATGTGCAGTACAGGGAGTCGAAAAACGTGCCGAAGCCGCGATCTACTCCGGTAGATTTAGACGTGTGTGGTAAGAGATTTATTCATCATACATTGTAGATAGCTTCACTTATAATGCAAATGTTTTTTAAAATGCATAAACTTGCACTAGAATAGGCTAGGCTGATAAGTGATGATGTTCTTTGATAATGTTAGGCTGCTTTTAGCCTTATGCTGGAGCTGGTTTCGGGCAATGAAACTATGTAAATAATTAAATACATTAGCATGATAATATCTTGTATTGGCGATCTTGCAGGTTGACGATAGGACCCAACACTACTGTAGTGTATTAATTACTCACCCTCCAGGCATCCTAGGTGTATATGACTTCCTTCTTTCAGACGAATGCAATCGGAGTTATATTAAAAATTTATCCTGGCACTCCCAAGCTTTAGAACAGCATAGATGGGTGTTTCTCCTCATCAGTCCAAAACAAGACCAATAATATGCATCCATCCATAACAAAAAGTGCCTCACACGGCTTCGGGGGGTTAATAAAGGACTCATGTAGCGAATCGATGCGTTTTTGTCAGAAAAATATGCATATTTAAAACGTAAGAATCACTTTAATCTAGCTTGCACTAACAGTTGTACACGAAACTTGTTTCTTTGACAAGGGGCGTGGCAGTACTGAAACACCGTCTAAACTGTTCGCCAATCGCAACGCAGTGGGACAGCTAACCAATCACAACACATTTCGTTTTTCGGAAAGGCTGGCCTTCATTTAACCCGGAACTAATCGAGCCATATGTGCCAGGCTGGGAGAAATGGATTGTAATAATGTAAGTTATGTTAAAAATAATGCGTTTTTCGAACCATCAAGCATAAAAGCATGTTCTAGTACACCCCCAAAACAAAATCAAAACTTTGTAAAAGAGCATAATAGGACCCTTTTAATGTTTTATAAGATAACACGGTCAAGTTAAGAGGCCAGAAATGTTGTTAGTGCAAATATAGGTGTGTCATTAAATTTCCTTTAAAGTAAACCATATTATCTCTATAGCAGAATACACATTTAATGTGGTAAACCTATTTTAATGTTTCATTCACAAATTGTTGTTTGATGGACCTGTTTTGGCATTTAACATAACCTCTCCTTCCTGTCTATCCACACTATGTCTTCATTTTCCCTGCAAACAGACTTCAAGCCAAATTCTTTGTTTCGTAACAAAGGCTCAGTGATGTCATCAGAGTGCACATGCAGACAGAGCAGAGGAGGAGGTTAAAGGGCCGGTGGACAGCAGGAGACAGACTCCCAAACTGCTACTCCATACAGATACAATCATTTCCTCGGCTCAAACGTTCATGGTGCACTTTCATATACTGCATGTTTGCTTGACAAACATGAGAGGGAATGCAGAAACAGAAGTTGGTCTCAAACCCATCATGCCTTTGCTGCCCTCACATGGTAGCACTTGGTTTGTATAACAATTTCAAAGAAATTTTAGTTCAGTAATATACCAACTTTAATGCATTAGTAGCAGACATAATAGATTAAGAACACAAATTATTAGTGTGAATAATCTGTGTTAAAATGATCAAGTAAGTCATTTATTTTCAGGGGAAAAGCATCTAAAGCAAGGTTTTCTTTTGCAATATACTTTTTTTTAATTGAAGGAACAAGAAGAGCAGGCAAGATGGATTAATGCATTGTAGTTTTAATAGGCCTGCAAATTAATTATTATAATTAATTGTAATAAATGAAAGTAACCTACTGGTGCTGCTCATGTAGCGGTTAATTTTTTCTCCCAATGAAATGAATGTACTATTTTTTTGTTCAATAATTTAGTTCAATATATTTTTATTTAATATTTGCATTTTTGCATTTTATGGTACAAAATTATCTGTAAGTTATAGTTATGATACATTTATTAGCTGTTAACCACTTTTTGAGCATGAAAATGCACTTTTTGAGCTGAAAATAAAATTTCCAACTTGTCAAAATTCTTTGGAGCACAGATTCAAGTTTTGTTTTTAAAGAAGAACAATACAAGTGTGACTATTTTTTACAACCATATAAACTTTTCGAATCATATTTGTTTGTGTGTGTTCACATAGCAAGTACTATTCCTAAAAAAAAAAAAAAAAGAAAGAAAAAAAATATTAGTTATTATATTATTGATACAAATACTTTAGCTAAATAATGTTTTTTTAATAAGTAAATGTCAAATTAATACTTTTTGTTTTAGTAAATAAAATAATTTATTTTGTTCAATAAATATACTGTCATTAAAATATGTTAATATAAAATACAGCCTATATTGTAAAATACAGAAACAAAATAATTTTTAAAAGTAAAGATTCTGAGATTATTGAAGGAGATCCCATAATAATTTAATATGGTAGTAGTAACAACAAAAGATATTTTAATATATGATATGATTAATTTTTAATGATTAATGATTTAAAATGTAATGGTTTCATTCTAAACACGGTGATTATCTCTAAGACGGACACCCAGCATAATATATGATATTTACCATCTGAATCTAACAATGTCATGTCAATAAATGAAAAAGTCAGCATTCTAGCCTATTTATTATCATTAATTACTGTGCCTTTTGGCCCCAACAGGAGGAGTGCTTTTTACCCCAAATACCACACTTTTACATATTCTTTCATTATTTAAAAACTGCTGTTTTAATTATCTTAAAACTTAAAATCATTAGGAAGACCTTTGTCTCAAGATATATTCAAGAATTTTAGCAATTCTCATCATTTGCTACCTAAATCTACAACATTTTTAAAAACATCAAATATTAGATCAAGTAAGCACAGAATTGACTTTGTCTTGCTGCCCGCGATCGTGTCAAACATCAGCCAAATTTGCACGTGTGTTGAAAAGCGGATGTTTTGGAAAGTTTTAGCCCTGTTGTACCCTACATATCACTGCAGTTTCTAACAGAAATGAACCCTAGAGGCGGTAAAACAGCAAGCACTTGTAATTTTTGTACACAGTTATGATTACAGCTCCATATGCATCGCTTTCCAAATGTAACTTGCCTGGTAGATCAGCCGGAATTGGACTTAGGAATCCTTGGGTACGTACGAATCCCGTGAAAAACATGACTCACGATGAAAGAGCTGAAAGATCAGAGACTGAAAACAAGCTAAAACGGCATGCTTGCGATTGTGTTTTTACATTACATTTGTTTCGCTTTTGTTTGTTTGTTATCGGGTAGGTTCAGGTGTAGTGCAGGAAGTACGTTATATTGAAACGTCACGGAGCGTTAGAGTTATAGCGCCAACTAACATTTAAACCCAGAACTGCAGTGACACATACAAATTAAACGATACAAAATGATTGTCCCACCCAGTGGACATTTCACATTGAATATGTCACAAAACGTACATGGCGCTACATATATTCTGCATCTTGCGAAAAAGTTCCCACAGGTACGTTTTCGTTTCACATTTATTTTCCATGTCTGTGAATGACATTTTAAGGTGTTTTGGGCAATTTTATCTCATGAGTGATTTTTTCATTAATTTAAAACAAAATGCACTCTGCTTTCTTCATTTCTTGTAGCAAGAAACAAAATGTAATTACAACATTAAGAAGGAGGACACCGTGCATAGAACTCTTCCAAGCTGATGTAGTTTAATATATTTAGATTTATTTCATCTAAATAAATAATTGTTAAAATAATTGATCATTTTAGGCCATGGCGACAGTGAATGCATTTACTTACAGGTGCATCTCAATAAATTAGAATGTTGGAGAAAATGTCATTTATTTCAATAATTCAACTCAAATTGTGAAACTCGTGTATTACATAAATTCAGTGCACACAGACTGACATAGTTTAAGTCTTCGGTTCTTTTAATTGTGATGATTTTGGCTCACATTTAACAAAAACCCACCTATTTAATCTCAACAAATTAGAATATGGTGACATGCCAATCAGCTAATCAACTCAAAACACCTGCAAAGGTTTCCTGAGCCTTCAAAATGGTCTCTCAGTTTGGTTCACTAAGCTACACAATCATGCTGATCTGACAGTTGTCAGAAGACAATCACTGACACCCTTCACAAGGAGGGTAAGCTACAAACATTCATTGCCAAAGAAGCGGCTGTTCACAGAGTGCTGTATCCAAGCATGTTAACAGAAAGTTGAGTGGAAGGAAAAAGTGTGGAAGAAAAAG
>JAHKKF010487619.1:0-18920 GCA_019740295.1 Labeo calbasu | reverse complement strand
GTGCGAAGCAGTTCGAAGAATCAGTCTCTCTAAACCCCTCCTTTCCGTGAGCCCTCACTGCTGTGATTGGTCAGATGGCGCAGTCCTTTATGATTGGCCTACCGCGTACAGCGTGTTGGAGAACGAAACGCCCATTGCCAAAACTGACTGACAGCCCTGGATACTTGTCAATAAATAGAAAAGATGGTATCGATTTTACCATACCAATTCCAGCCACAGTCTGATGATGAAATGGCTGAAGTGGCTGATCGACAAGTTAGCACGGTCTACCTTTAAGTACTCGCAATTTGCTCACGGGCACACCTCTATGTTGTAAACTTCAACACTGTATAATGCATTAAGGCGGCTTTCACACCGAACGTGGAAAGCGCTGGGTTCAGTGCAGCCCTTCAGAGCGCCGCGCCAAAAGTTCATTTAAACAACTCATTTGAACTTTGTCCGTGGCGTGCGCGCTCCGCGCTTTGGTCGAGGCAGAAACAAGCCGTCCTCGCAGGGCGGAAGAAATTTAAACGAATGGATTTCATAGCACAGCGCTTTCCGCATTGTTGATTGCCAATTGTGGGACAGCTAACCAATCACAACACATTTCATTTTTTGGAAGGCGGGCCTTCATCAAACCCGGAACTAATCAAGCCATTTGTGCCAGGCTGGGGAGAAAGGTATTGTAATAATGTAAATTATGTAAAAAATAATGTGCTTTTCGAACCACCAAGCATGAGAGCATGTTCTAGTACACCCCCAAAACAAAATCAAGACTTTGAAGGGAGCATAATAGGACCCCTTTAAAAATATATAATCAAAAAAGACATAAAAGATGACATACTTGTAATAAAGTTAGAAAAATACCACTACAATGGTAAAAACAAAATTGCCCTGTAAATCACTTTAAGGAGTCAAATATCACCTTATAATGGGAAGGCAAATTTTTTTATCAGATTTTTTTATTATTGATTAGAAGGTGCTCTAAAATTTTTGACTGTGCTCTACATTTTTTTTTTTTTTTTAAGTTAGGAGCACTCCTAAAATGAAAAGTAATTGTAGAGCCCTGATAAATTCCTTAACAGAAAAAAAAATAAAATACACTGTACTGATGAATTGTTCGCAATAAGGCAATGAATATGTAATGAAGCAGATAGGGTCAGTTTTGACTTTTGCTTACTGAAGTTTAAAAAAAGCAAATCAAAATATTATGATGACATTTAAAATTATATTATAGTAGCATTTAACATCATTATATGCTCAATGTAACTCTGAAAATTTACAAGGATAAATAGCAGAGGCGGATAGGAAAGACAAATGCCCTTTGTAACAGCTTACTCCTCTTTTGGCACAGAGGTGGCTGAGGATTTCACTGAACTGGTTACAAACGCTGGACAATCAAAACCACACAGAGGAGACGCTCTGCATGCTGTGATCTCAGAGCAAAAATATTGACTTAATAAGAGGCATTTAAGTGTCGCAGTGAACATGTTCACAGCCCTCTGGGACTGAAGAAAGAAATGCAGAGTAGATCTCCCGCATACAGACACTAAACAGAGTGCAGTCATAAAATGCTTTCAACCTTTGTCACTTCCAGCAGTCCAAAGCGATAAAAGCTCTGAAACACAACCTCAATTATTAGGTCAAGTATAAAATCTTCATTCTCAAACATTTTGCGTTTTATTGCATACTTCAGATCCCCTTTGAGAGCTGAGATTTCAAATTAGGACACTGATAAGACAGCACTGATAGCACTTTTACCCTGTCATCGCTGTTATACAAAAAAGAAACTCCACAAAATGTGTTTTATATGTAATATTGTTTTCCATTTATACAGTACATTTATTTATTAAAATGGCTCAATATTCAGGTATTTTATTTATTCATGTATCTATTTTTCCTTCTCCCTCAGGTGTTTCTATAGAGAAAACATCACAAACCAGATTCTGGTGTCATATAACATGACATCAGAATTCATTATGCCAGAGCATCCGACTGGCATGAGCATCTGAAAGGTCTCCTCACCAGATGTCTTTAACAATGTAATTAAACCAAATTAAATTAGGAGAGGATAACATACAGTTAGCTGGCCATTATCGCAAAAATAAGCGTTGACAGGGTGATCTGGTTATGTACCATCCTGATGTGGTCCATTCTGCGACAGTGACTGACTGACTGTACATTATCCCTCGAATTATACATCTGTTTACCTTAGAAACAAATAAACTGCCATAAGATACTGGAGGCAAAAGAGCCAATAAGACATGAAACGCGACGGTCAAAGGTCCTTAATTGGCTTGATATTACATGTGCTGCACGCGATATGACGGGCTCAACTCACCTTAAAGAAGGTCATTGTAGCGCCATCCTCCACCACTCCATACTCAATTTTGGTCTGCTTGGCCAGGTCATCAGCCGAGTCAATTGGAGATTCCATTCTCTCCACGGTAAGAAAGGCGGCTAGGTTGGCCGTGTAGGAGGAGATGATGATTAGGGTAAAAAACCACCAGATGCCTCCTACTATCCTGGTGGAGAGGGCTTTGGGCATGAGCTCAGATCCTAGTAGAGAGGAGCAGAGATAGCAGTCAGGGAAAAGCAGAAGTCTCAATGTGAGGACCAGCACCAGATGAACAGACCCAACCCAGTGCAGACTCAACAACTAGTTGTAAGGAAAGACTCTGCTTGCTGACAACTGGGATGACATATCTATGCCAACCGAACACGCCAAAGTCAACCGCAATGAAGGTGGGAATTCATTTATGTTTTAGGAGAATTTATGTGGTCAGACTTAATTAGATTACAGACTGTCAAATTTGTATTAAATCATAAAGGGCTCATGATTTGCTTCCGTCTTTGAATTGCCCTACACTCTTCAGTCCATTTGGCTTGTGAGTAAAAGCCAGAATGAAGAACCATTTTATGTCACAACCTACGTATCATTTCTGTTATTCCTTAATCAAGTTGTCACCATGGCCATGCAGAGGAAATTAATTGATGGGGTAAAGTCGGGACAATAACTAGTTGTACCAGGAGGAGATGTCAGAGGACGAGAGCACAGGGAAAGAACTGGCTCCTCTTCTTAAGTTCTATGAGTCAGCTGTAAGCTTTGATCTGGCACACTGAGTCCATGGCAAAACACAATGGACTGTTGAAAAGATTAGCCGTTACATGAATTACAATTGAACTGCAAACGTGAGTTTCAATCAGGCCTCAACAGACCTGGTAATGCTCTAGTGACTTGTCAATCAAGTCCAGAGTTTGAATATATAACTCTAGCTAGCAGACAGCCCAAACAACCATTGAAATGGGAAGAAAGAAATCACTCTTCCCTTATATACACCAGCAATCCAATTGTTAAAGGTGATGTGTGTATTTTCTAACCCATCAGAGACTAGTGCAAACACTGTGGGCCAGATTTACTAAACAAGGCAGATTAGCATTAGAGCGCAATTCTATAAAAGCACAGATGAGAGGGGACAATTCTGTGGGTGATTTACTGACAAGGTGCACATTAAAGAACACAGATGCAACATCTAGTTTTTATGATGACCAGCGCAGTCCACCAAGAGCAGTGCAAATTACCACCTGCTTTAAGACATGCTTTTTTGAGTTGTTTAATAATGGCGCAAATACCAGTAATTTGACAAGCGCAAACGTTAGTAAATCGCATTGCTCGATTCATTTTAAAACTCTCCTCCACAAATGCATATTCAATAAGGTCAGGCGTAACAATAACTGTCCATGCCTTTTCAGCGCTAATTCTTCACTGTGCATCTTTAGTAAATCCTGACAGTACTATTTTAACGCCAAAAGATGGTTTGTGCTGGCACTGTTAGTAAATCTGGCCCTGAGTTGTTTAAGCACTCTGACATGTGGCTCGATCAATGGTGTGAGTTTTGGACAGAAAAACCTGTTTAACCAAACAAGTAGTCTGGCACAGGGTAGAAGGGGTGGGAAGAGTGTATGAGAATCTAGAGTCGCATATATTGCATACTTCACTTTTAAATGTGACTTCATTAGCGGGAAAGGTACCTTGGCGCCCACAAGCACTTTCACAAAGAAGTCATGTCAAAACAACCAAAAAAAGAAAAAAAACATCCTTGAAGAAAGTTGAATGTCAGTTCAAAGTATCGCCATGCTGGAACATTTGGTCAGGGTGACCTTATATAACCTGGTTGGGGCTGACTGTCATGTACCCAAGGTAACGTCATGTCCAAGCACGCCGTCCCACAGTTTTCTGGGGGCTGACAAGCCATGGGCAGGGGGGCCTCTCTACAGTGTAGTATTACTCACTCATCATGAGACATGCAGACAGTCAACATACACAATCCCTGCCTGTTTAGCCCTCAGCCTAATGCCACATCTTCTCTTCTAAACTCACAGGAACCTGAACAAATGACAGTCCCAATGACACCCTACAATTATGTTGTTTGGTGTGATGCTGTTGGACAATAATTAGTTTGACAGAAAATAATAGGCCTACCTCCTTTTTCACTATGATCCAAACACACTAGCATATGACATATAGCATTTTAATGACCTCCGCTTTCTGAGGATTACTTGTTCATAGGAAAGAGTTGCAATCCAGGGTTCAGTAGGTTGCCTGCACCTTGTGGAGCAGGGTAAACACACACTGATGAACCCATATTTGCATTCAAGGACCTAAGGCAGTGGTTGTACCTCTAGTTCAGAGGTCTTCAACCATGCTCTTGGAGATGCATTGTCCTGCAGAGCTTAGCTTCAACCCTTATCAAACCCACTGAACTAGCTAATCAAGCCCTCCAGGACATCTTGAAAATACCAGGCAGGTGTGTTGAAGCAGGTTGGAAATCAACTTTGAAAGGACAATTGATCTCCAGAAGCAGAGCTGAAGACATCTGCTCTAGTTGGATGCTGGCTGCATATGGCCCTGTAACTCTTTAGCATGCCCTTTCATTTATTCTTAAAATTAACCAGACAAATTGCTCCACCAGCTAGAACAGCTAGGCAGAAATATCTGCAATGTTTTTGTCATTCAGTGTGAAGACAAATATCCATGCTATCTACATTGCAAACAGTTGGTCGCTGGTTTCAGCCAGTCCTCAAATACATCTCTTTCACAATGTAGATTTCACAAAGACTCACAATGCTAATGTTACATGGCAATCCAATCCCAACTGTAAACCATTCCATTTAACAGATGCAGTGCAGATTCAAACATTACCCATGCTACTTTGCAAACAAGGGCCTGGTGTCTTTCATTACTCAATCAAATATTAATATGCTATTCTGATGCAACACAAAGGCATGCAGGTTACATGTGACTTTGTCCTTTAATCACCATAGGCCTTTCTCACTCTCAAACAGCTGCAGTTGAGAAGATGTGGCATCAGGATTTGGTAGGGTTAGGGTTAGAAGTCAAGAATACATATGGCAATCTTAGACACAAGACCAAGCCATTGCCTTTGTGTCATTTTGCCACTTTTATTCAGATGAAATTAGACTTACCTGCTCGGAACCCTGAAGAGCAAAGACAATGGTGGTTATGGAAAAGTTAGCATGCAACTAACGATCCTCTGATCCTCTACCTAACACCCACCAATAAAAACTTTCAAGTCCCACACAGCCCCATTCATACCATTGGCCAGCAACCAATTTTCTTCTAGAACTACATGCACAGAGGCACCCATGCATCATTGTGGGCCTGACAAGAGCAAGTTGGGACCCCCAGCAAAAGAGTGGGATGTGTGCTAAGGGGGGCAGGCAGAGGCGTCTACCTTGCTGCATGAGAGCTCCAACTCCGAACCAGAAACTATTTAGCAGGGTGAAATTGTTTTCCACCACGTCCGAGTCGGGGTTGCACGGGTGGGGGTTATACCATTCGTAGGGGCTAAACCTGTGGCAAGCAACACAGAACACACAGACACATTTTAGTCCAAACTGTGGTACATCGAACAAAAAATGAAGGAAAGGCAGGTCAACCTAAAGAAACACAAGACGAAAGAAACAGGTTAGCATAACCATCAGTTAAATAGAAATCAAGATTCAGGAAAAATAGAGTTCTCTTGAAGAATCTTTTTTTGTCTCTCTATTTTGTTTTCTTTCATTTTTAATGAAACAATGTGATAGTTACATGTTGGTTAGAGCTGTTTATGTTCATCCCGATCACCTTTTTTTATATACATCTCCAGAAACTCTCAAATAACATATTCATATCAAAGGCAACCATAACTATTAAAGGGATAGTTTATCCAAAAATTAAAAGTCTGTCATCGTTTACTCACCCTCAAGTTCTTCCAAAACTCTATGAGTTTCTTTTAAAGAATGTGGGCAACCAAATCATTGTTGGTCATTATTGACAAAAAAAAAAAAAAAAAATCATACAGAATTGGAACAACTTGAGGGTTAAAATATGTTGACAGACCTTTCATTTTGGGTAAACTATCTCTTTAATAGAACAATTAAGTATTAAGTACAATTAAATATTAATTATTAAGATGCAAAATATGCCACATACGTATGCGAAAACAAGCTCAGTGCAAATTGTTGCTGCGTTGGAATTTACTATCAACATGAGAGTTTAGGAATGTTTTTTTTTTTAGAAATATTCAAGCCATTTTCAATAAAGAATGTTTCTTTACTTTGCAATATTTTATGCGGCACAGTTCTCCACATTACCAACAATGAAGCCATTGTACTAACAGCAGTTTTTATCTTACACATACAAAAACTAACACATTTCAAACAGCATCAGAAAATATGTTAAATGCAAACACTGAACTAAATAGTGTAACAATGTTTTCACACACTTTATGGACTCCAATCGGATTATTTTCTCATGATTTATATAATTTATAAATGATGGAGAAAAAAAGAAGAAGAAGCTGGGTTCAGTACATAGTAATAAAGAAATGCACTCACAAAGTACATGAGACATTGTTAAGGCCTGGAACAGACTGAGCCTTAACTTACAATGTCTCTTTGTGAGTGCTTTTCTTTTTTTATTAGTCAAAATTATTTTGCTGTAATTGACAGCCACAGAAGCTGTCAAAATAGCTTAACTTGTAGTTAACCCAAAATAGCCATTTAAAAAGGATTAATTCAGATGGCCAATGTGGAAGATCTAGTCTATTCCATCATCTCGGTCCCTCGTACTGTGCTATCTCTCTCCCACATTGAGACTTCCCATTTACTCCAGCTAAATATAAGTGACATTACATTAGTAAAGGTTGATTGGGCGACAATTAAGCATTGTGACCCAATTCTGTTTGTGCTGAAGTAGTGGAATAAAAAAGCATCTACAGGCTTTTCAAGAGTTGAGCAATCAGATACCAAGAAGATTATTTGTCTCAGCTATTTTTTAATTCTCTTTCAGATCTCTGAAATGGAAACAGAAATTATTGACTTTCAGAGACTAATAGTAGAGTACACAACATTTTCTGCATATGAGTCTATGAGCAAGATTCATCAAGGGCTGGTGCAATCATCGTTTTTCTATCTAAAATGATTGCTGTGCTCTTTAAATAGCTTCTGTATCAAACTAATGAAAAACAACATTCTCACATAAGCTCTGTTTGACAACCTAGTGAACTAAACAGACCAAAATATAAGTTTACATCTTACATAAGGGTACGAATACCTTCAATTTTTATAGCATTATGTTAAGAAGGTAATATGCTTCTTTAGAAGATAGCAAAATCACTAAAATAGAGCCATAGGACAAGAATCTGTTAGATCTAGGATTCACTATTTGTGATGCAAGTCTGAGTACATACGAACTATAATCTTGCAAAGATGCAACAGTTGCCCCAGACCTTTCATGCTAAGGTCTTGTGCAAGTTCGCACAATCATGTTCTGTAAAGCCAATTACTAACGGCAAATCTAACATGGATGGCTGTCATCGACTGGAGCAAGCCAGCGGAGGAGAGAGGCGACGAACGGTCTCTGTCTGCGCGAGACGCGGCTTAACCTGCTGCTACGGGAAGCGTCAGTCGCCCGTTAGCTGTCAGTTTGATCCAATTATACTGACCTTCTGTTATCTCCGGTCATCTGTGCCGCAGAGGGAAAATTTTGAGCAAGGTCAACATGAAGAGATAAACGTAGGCTGAGGAAACATTGATGCCTCGGGAAAGAACAATGGTGGCGGTTTTTTTTTATTTTTTTTAAAGTCATTGTGCACAGGACCGATAAGGCACCTGATAACAGTCATGTCAGATCTGGAAGACTGACATATTTAAACAACGTCAAGAACATGGGTTGAGGTCATGACGTTGAGCTAACACACAATTCAATAAGGATGCTACACAAGGATGCATTGCTAATCAATGGACTACCATAGATTTCAAAGACTGACTGCTTGTTCAGCTTACTGGGTTTTCAGAGAGGTCTAACATCTAATATTCCAGTTTTTGAAAATAAAATAAAATAAACCTTTAAAATATTTGTCCCACTTTACATTTTAAATATATACGTTAACTTTAGGTCACCTATTTTTTTAGTTCTTACTTTAAGCTTAAATCATTGTTAATAATCAATTTATTAAGGCTTATGGTTATAACAAGAAAAGAAAAAGTAATAAAAAATGCATTTAATTAAAACAAAGGTCTTATTATCTTATACAGTTTTGCTTTTTTTTTTAGGTCATTTAAATATTTTTAACTGGAAAATAAGAAAAAATGCCCAAAATTATTATTATTATTTTTTTCTTTTTTTTCTTTTTTCCAGTGCCTTCTTTCAATCCTCTTCCCTCCTCGACTCTGAGTTAATTATCTAGTCAGCCCCACACAGCAGTCTGTTAAATCATCCTAAGTGCAGCCCATTTAGAAGCATATTCCACCTGGAAATGAGCGGGATCTGATAAGCACTTGCCCTGACTGGTGAAGGCATTACTCATCTTGTGAGGAGCACGTACCCTTTCCTTTCGCATGCTTGGGCTTTCTCACTGCAGTACGGACAATGGTTCATTAGCGATGTTTACTAAGGCAAACATAACTACAAATATTTCTCATACTTTCGTTTAGGGATTTGAACAAACTCCTAACCCTCAGAATTAAACTCTGGTGTATAACTCACCCAGCACCATTTGCTAGAGACATGAGCGATACCTTAAATCATTCTGCTCGTTGAGGAGAGGTGTGCTATTAATAATCCAAACGATTGGATTTATGATTTTCGCTTGGCAGACGATAAAAAAATTCTAGATTTCTTAGATCCTAGATTGACATTGAAGAAGTAACCTGAGCCATATCTAGAGACCGGTATCACAGTGGCTCTTTTGACTTGGACCAATAAGCAACCTCCTAGCAAACACCCAGAACATTCTAACAACTGCACAGCAACACATTAACAAGCACTGAGAACACCTTAGCAACCACCCTGAGCACATATTGTTATCGTAGCAAAGGCGTGAACCATTCTGTAGGTAGTCAACCAAAATGCCTATTACTGCCATGTATTTTCTTCAGAAAATATAAAACTCTATTAACATAAAAATCTAAATGGTCCCTATTCATTTCCTTAAGTGCACAGAAAATATTCAGATTTACATTTTGTTTGTATAAACACTAAAAAATATGGTAACACTTCACAGTAAGTTTCATTAATTACCATTAGTTAACTATTTTAGTTACATGAATGAGCAATACTTCTACAGCATTTATTAATCTTAGTTAATGTTAATTTCAACATCTACTAATGCATTATTAAAATCAAGTTGTGCTTGTTAACATTAGTTAATGCACTGTGAATTAACATGAACTAACAATGAATGACTGCATTTTCATTAACAAGTTAATTAATAAATACTGTAAGAAATATATCGTCGTTGTTTGTTCATGTTAGTTGATACATGTAACCTTATTTAAAAGTGTTACCTAAAATAATATATGAACATACTGACACTCTCTCGGACAAAAAAAAAAAAAAAAAGCTGTCACTCAAACAATACACTTTGTAAGGTACATTTTTATGCCTTATTTACCCCTAAAAGATGTCTTTTGCACCTTAAAGGTACATTTTTGTATATATATATCTAAATAGTACATATTAGTTTCTTGTGAAAAGGTATTACCTCAGTGACAGCTTTTGTATCTTTTTTTCAGAGAGTGCGGCATCTAAAATGTAAGCTTTATTGTATATGAAACCTTGTAAGTGCATAGAAGCCTGAAATAACATAGGTTTTATTTTATTTTATTACATTATAACCATTTGACAGTTTCATTATGTTGTGTTTAATTTTGTTGCCATATTCAGCTCGTTTTGACAGAATCCATTTGACAAACACACCAGAGAAAATCTCATAAAAACATCTATTTGATATTAATAATTGCTTTTACTATGTAAGTAATTATTATGTAGTTACTATTATAGAAATGTCAGTTATGATCATTTATGGTGTGTGTGTATTATTTGTTTGTTATTCTTAATAATTCATCAAAATTGTGTGCAGCTAAAGCTTTTCAACATATTTTCAGACTTTATGAATCTCGCTTATTTTCCACATGGCACATCCATTGTGGTAATGCTTGCTTTTCACAATCCAATCAATTTCCAATGGATAAAATCTGGTCCAAAATGACATTTTCTCACATTTGTTTCACTCATAAGTAAAACTGGCTGCAAACTTTAATCTATAAATAAGATCAAATAAACACCCGCAAGAGATATTTCTAATATATATTATGGAATCGTGAGATAAGCTTGCCTTTGATAGGAATATAGTTTTCTGACGATCAGATAAACTAAAAAAAAGGTGATTTATTCTAGAATCAGACGAAGCATTTGAGTATTGCATCAGCTGCGTGGTTTACAGCATCAACGCATCGCTTGTTTTACGGCAAAAGATGAGAACCAGTGTCATAAGTAAGCGTAACTCATTTCCAATTGAGACTTCCTCAGCTGTTTCATCACCTGCTTTCGCAGAAAAGAGAAGAAACTTTGTAAGGAGAGGAAAACAACAGGAACAAAAACAACTGCTGATATGCATTACAGATTCTGAGAAGAGGATAAATATTTGACTTTCATACTGTGCCCAGAAGGAAGGTTTCTAAATACTGCATGGTGAGAATAAGCCTTAGGAAACCCTCCACCAGTCCCCATTATGTCACCCTGTGATCTCTTTCTCTCTCGCTCTGTCTTTCGCTCTCACACGCAGACATGTTTGCTGCATATACCGGCTTTATAGTGCACATACAAAAGCAGCTGCACATGCACACATAAAGAAATGTGTACAAAGAGACAAACACATAAACACAGTAATGCTATCTTGTGTTAGGTCTTGTGTTTCTGTTAAAGCATGCTGTTTATTTGTGCATGTGTTATTTGTGCTCTAGTTGAGAACTGGAAAGGTGAACACTTACCCAGCATTAACATTAGTGCAGTTATAAGGTGAAAGGTGCATATTCTGAACCAACTTAGATGACAGTTGTAGCTTGTTATAAACTTGTGTGATCATATTGCCAGTAACATTTATAAAGCACAAGTGCATTAACCATAAAACTCCAGGGTTAGACCAGCTGAATGCAGTCAACACGAGAGTTTTAGGGTTAAAATTAGGCCTTTTCTTTGGATTTCTCCACACCATGCTTCAAACGAAGACCGATGGAGAGCACCAATGCAAACTGAAACGATTTCAGTGATTTATTCTAAGAACGCACTACAGTATAGCATTTAAAGGAGGATTCTGAGTCTAATATAAACAAACATAAGCTATCAATTAAGACCAGCTCGTACCGCAGTTTAAAAATGTGCATACAAAAAGTCAAATGCAACGCATTTTCATAGAAGCACTAATGGAAGCCAACTGCATTTTGTAATTATGGGATGGATGGGTTGGATGGTTGCCTAGCAACTAGTAGTAGTTTAATTTGCAATATTCAAAACATCAGCTGTGCTACTTCTTTTCAGATAAAGAATTAAAAACATACATGCAAGTCCCTCTCCTGGCCAGGAACATTTATTTATTTACTTACTTTTAAAAGTTTTACTTAAATTTATTTATTTATTATTATTATTATTTGTCTTTACGTCACCTTTGCATATGTCTTTTATAAATTAAACAGGTTTTTCATGGATTTAGAAACTGAAATGCAAGATTTTTCAAATTTGAAATGAAACGTCATCCATTTTTTAAAAGACTATAATGAAAGTCCACAGACATAGAATGTTACATGGGTTATTATTTACAATTGGCTGTTACTTTAAGCCTTTTTCATTTTATACAAAGTTGCTGCACCTTACATTCGAACACCCTCCATATAGAGAGAGATATACAGTATGAGGTTTTTGACTCACATAGGTGCAAAAAAGATGACATGCTAGTTTGGGAGCAAGGAGGAAAAACATGAACTGACAGATGTCAATGCTGAGCTGTGAAATACTAAGCCCTATCAGGTCTAAAAGAATCCATTTTAAAGTTATGACATGCTGTATACGAAAAGGTCCTTTCTACTCCTTTACAGTAGTTTTCATATACCTAGTGCATTCTGCTAACTGCTGTTTTATTTTATTTGTCTTTACAAACTGAGTCACGAGTTGAAATTATTTTCTAATCGCCATATTAACTTGCACTTAACCCAGAATATCCTTTAATTAAGGGACAATTGGTCTGTAATGTCTGCTTCCTATAAATAATGAAGTGTGATATCTATACCCATAAATTAAGTCCTAAAATCCTATTTTGTAACTAAATTTTAACTCATTTTAACAGTGCTTCAGGATAAATGGTAGTCGCTGCAGTATCGGGGGTTTAACTTTCCAAAATGAGAGTATATTGAATGAGATGTTATTAATGTCTTCAACCACTGTAAAAAAAAAAAAATTAGATTCTACAAATTTTGCAAAATTTGAATATACATTTTTATAGGACTACGTATCTCAGTTTTCCAAAGGAAATATGAAGCCGGATGTGGAAAAACCCAATCAGAAAAGAAAAGTATACAAAATAGACACAGTAGGGACAGCGAGGGATGGGAGGGAGGTTGCGTTTCACACCAGAAAATGTCTCAATCTCACTCACACACACGCTTGAACACTCCCACATACCTATTTTCTGTCTTTCACACACATACTGTCTTGAAACTGTGATTTTGCATCTTTGCTTTTATGGTTTGTGCTACTGTGCATTATCTGATGAGAGGCACATACTGTAGTTCCTCTGCTTCAAGACAGGAAGACCAAAGCAACCCTTATAAGCTCCTCTCTTATGTGTTCACTATGTGTGTGTGTGTGTGTGTGCTTCTTGCTCTCTTTTTCTCTTTTAACTCTTAGCTATCTCCTATTCACACCTGCAGGTATTTCATATTTCTGTAATTTTTCTAGGAAACGACTGAGCTGAATCTCATGACGTTTCATCAAGTAAACATTGGGGATTCTTAAAGGAATAGTTAACTAAAGTCAGGGGTGTCCAAACTTGTTCCTGGAGATCCACTGTCCTGCAGAATTTAGCTCCAACCCTAATTAAACACTCCTGAAGCAAAGGATCAAGGTCTACTCATCAAACTTCCGGGCAAGTGTGTTGGAGCTGGTTGGAGCTAAAGTCTGCAGGACAGTGTCCCTCCAGGAGCAGGATTGGACAGTCAAGACATCATTTACTCATATTCATTTCGGTCCAGCACCATGAAACAAAACAAGCTCCAAAATGACAAAAAAGCACCATAAGGGCATCATACAGTCCATATGGCTTGTGCTCTACATTATAAATCTATTCCTCTGGAATATAGCGCATGGGTCGTAAGGACTTCTTTTATGACTTTTTTTAGTCATTTTGAATCTTGACAGGCTCATTTGCTTTGAAATATTGACCTTATGTGTTCCATGGTAAAAAGTCATACTGCTTTGGAGCGATATGAGGGTGAGTAAATAATGTCAGAATTTTCATTTTCGGGAGAACTATTCCTTTAAGGCCACTAAAGTTGAATCTAAGAGTGAACTGCTTCAGTTAGCAAAAAAATGTTAATGAGATGAGGTTATGATGTGGGGTTATGTCTATATATGTGGCTGGTATGTTACCTGGCTATGACAAACAGCACACAACTGACACCCAAGTAAGCGAGCAGAATATACATCCAGATGTCGGGGGACAGGGGGTTGAGAAAGGAGAACACCCCCGGGTTGGTGCCGTTGGGTTTGCGGTACAGTATACTTATCCCCAGCGTCATGAAGGGTTTGGAAAAGTCGATGACCTTCTCCCGCACGTACGTGATGGCCAGGGGCGCCACTGCAAGATCAGCTTTCTGCCAACAAATAACGCACAGGGAAAAGAGCGATAGGCTGTAAATCAGGGCGAGCAGAAGCATTTAGAGGAAATCAAATTAAGAAAACAGGGCTTTTACACATCACACACTCTGCCCCACAGCGTTTAAGAGGAAATTTAAAGCCCTCTCGTGGACTCGCGCTCTCTCTCTTGATTTACCTGCTACTGTTTCAGCACTTACTAAAGCCTTTCATGATTTACTGGGTCTAAGGGACCGGAGGAGCGCTGAACCGAATCCACTCTCTCAGCTACCCAACGAGACTAAAAAATGAAAATAGCAGTTATGAAAACGGGAAAATGAAGGGGGTTAAAGGTTTTACACAGGTCTGTCGCCGTTGGCTCCCTGTCAGAAGCAGAAACAGCCTGTGTCTCTTAGCGTACCTTTTTTTAGGGCCAGTTTGACCGTAAGTTTTAGTCCACATATAAAAATTTGGTAACAAATAAAAGGTTATATAAGGGGTTTGAAATGTTGCATTGTTTGGTCATTTTTGTTAATGTAATTTAAAATATCTTAAAATGCACATCGGTTTCCAAAAAAATCAGTGAAGCTGACAGAATTGGACTCATTTGAACAGTCTCATTTTATTAATGAGGCCCAGTTTTTGGAAATTGTTATGACCATGCAAACTGATCACATTGTAAGAAAAAGTCAGTATTTTACGCTTTGAAGAATTAGTGGTGAATTTAAATTCATTTTGAATTTGAAGTGGTGCGCTTTCCTTCATATAAAAACATCACTAATTTACATTTTGAATAACTGATGAATTTGTATGATTTTACAAGTTTTGCAAGTGAATTTGTGTGATTTGTATGAAAACGTTATTGTTTTTTGTTTTGACAAATTGGTGGTGACTTTTTATGATATCATTCAAAGGAAAATGTCACTATTTTACATTTTGACAAATTGGTGGTGAATTTGAGCAAATTCAGTAATACGAAAACATCATTATTTTACGTTTTGATAACTTAGTGGTGATTTTTTTACAATTTCTTTTCATATCACTATGATAACACTATAAATGGTAACAGCATTTAGTATAGGGATCAATTCACACTGTTAACTAGCTACTTATTAGCATGCATATCGCTAGCATATTGGCTGTTTATTAGTACTTACAAAGCATCTATTCTGCATGGCCATATTCTACATCCCTAATCCTACCCAATACCTAAACTTAACAACTACTTTACTAACTATTAACAAGCAGCAAATGTCATAGTTAATATTTTGTTAATAGCAAGAACTGGACTTTAAAATGAAGTGTGAACATCACTATTTTACATTTTGACGAACTGTTGTTGATTTTGTACAATTTGTTTCGTATTAAACAAATTTTAGAAAGAAAAGAAAATCCACCACTAAACCTGCCACTATGGCATACTGTAGACAAGCTGCTTGAAACACATACAAATGAAATGTACCAATCTATCAAAATGTAAAACAGGTATCAATAGCTATGCGAGTGTGTATCATCTCCTTGCCATAATCTATTAATTTTCTTATCACACCTACATTTTTAGAGTAAAGGATTACAAATAATGCTCATTACGTAAACTGATTACTTTTTACTTGTAAATATATTGGCTGTTTATTAGTATTTATAAAGCACCTATTCTGCATGACAATATCCTACATCCCTAATCCTGCCCAATACCTAAACTTAACAACTACCTTACTAACAGTGTTGGCATGTTACTTTTAAAAAGGAATTCTCACAAATAGTAACTGAGTTACATCATTATAAAAGTGTTTGTCATTTAGTGTTTTTTAAAATAATACTGATAGGATAACAAAACTACAACGAATTCTACTACTAATAACAATATAAAACACTCTAAGGGTTAATGAGCTGCTGGGTTCATGAATATTAATCATGTTGTCTGCGTTCACTCAAACTGATTTGCTAAAATCAAAACAGCGACGATGATTGGTGAGCACCAGCCAATGACATTGCCAGTTGCGCATTACTTCCGTCTACTACTGGAGAAACCGGCAGTTCTTAAAAGTTAAAGAATTCCAGAGGAACTTTGTCATTTTGACAGGAAAATACAACAAAGAATATTGTTTACATGTAGCGTGTCAATTCTGCATGGTAATTAAGACTATTTTGCTCTGTATCTTTCTTTGCGTGTATGTGAGATAAAGCGACGGCTCGTCATGTGCCTTCACACTAGAGTTTACGGCACATACATTCAGATTATCGAGGCAAAAATCGAAATTAATGATTTCTTAATAGTGATAACTGGACCTTAGGTAACACTTTATTTCACGGTTTCTTAACTAGTTGCTTATTAGCATGCAAATTACTAGAATATTAGCCATTTATTAGTACTAATTAAGCATATATTAATGCCTTATTCTACATGACCTTATTCTACATCCCTAATCCTACCCAATACCTAAACCTAACAACTACCTTACTAAGTATTAATAAACAGCAAATTAGGAATTTATTGAAAGAAAAGTTGTTGTTATTAGTGAATAAGTGTTCCCTATTCTAAAGTGTTACCGGACCTTAAAATAAAGTGTGACCATTAAATTTTAGAAAAAGTAATGTGCCTTATAATATTAAAGCAATTGAAAACCTCTCACTTTCCCATAATTAGTCACTTAGGCCTATACTGCATTATAAACTTCAAGCAAGCAATGTGACACACCACAAACTGGATCACTCCCATTGTAATAAAGAAAGCTGTCTATATTTAAAGTCACTGCATGCAAATTATGATGAGGGGACAAACTGAGGGTTAAAAAAAAAAATAAAAAAAATTGCAAGCCAAGCATTTTAAGGCATAATAGGCACACTCCCAATGCAAATAATATTGTAAACGGTAGGCACTATAATTATGCTGATCATTTTAGCCTAAACAAATTGCAGTCTGTGTAGAGTGTTCCAGATCAGTCAGTTAAGAGGTTCCATTTCCATTGGATGCTGCCTCGGAAGGCAGATGATGACGCTCTAGGCAACCGCCTTGTTTGCTCACGCTTAGAAATGGCCCTGCCTCCACGAACGCTACTCAACATGCCCTTAAATTATTATTTTTTTTTTTTTCTTTGCGGTCTACGCTACGTGATGTTGTCATCAATGTGACAACCGCAGCTGCAATAATCAAAACCATGTCTTCGTAGCATATCGGTAAGGAGTGTGACTGTATATACCATGTGAGAGCTGAAATGTGTCAACTAGTAGACATTCTGCTGTACTGTTTATACCACTGTATATTCTCAGTAAAAAAAAAAAAAATCCAGCAGCAAGCACAAAATGACTGCATATACAGTAGTCTGTTCTGCTTCCAGTGCAGGCAGCGTAATTGTTTATAATGAGAGAAATTCAGATGTGATGCTTCAGGCTTGTCCAGTGTAAACAGATGTCATGCAACGATGCAGCTTTTCACAAGTGTATGTATGTACACTACTGATCAAACGTTTAGAGTCAGTAAGATTTCTGGTAACACGTTATTTTAAGCAGCAATTCTCACAAAGAACTAGTTGCTTATTAGCATGCATATTACTAGCATAATGGCTCTTTATTACTTTATTATTCTTTCATTAGCACTTATAAAGCACATATTAACACTTTATTCTGCATGAACATGTTTTAAATCCCTTAATCCTTCCCCATATCTAAATTTAACAACTACTTTTCTAACGATTAATAAGCAGCAAATTAGTACTTTTTATGTATTTATTTATTTGAAAGAAGCCTGTTGTGCTTATCAAGGCTGCATTTGTTTGATCATAAATACAGTAAAATAGTAATATCCTGAAATAATATTACAATTTAAAAGTTAACACTTTAATTTAGGGACCAATTCTCACTAGTAACTAGTTGCTTATTAGCATGCACACTACTAGCACATTGGCTGTTTATTAGTACTTATAAAGCAAATATTCTCCATGACTATATTCTACATCCCTAAATCTTACCACATACCTAAATTTACCAACTACCTTACTAACTGTTTATAAGCAGTAATTATGAGTATATTGAGGCAATAATGAATGAAGTCAATAATGAAGTCATAGTTAATAGTTAGTTAATAGTGAGAATTAGACCTTGAAATAAAGTGTGACCATTTAAAATAATCTTTTCTATTTTACTGTATTTTTAATACTATTTATTTATTTCCAGCTGATAATAGTATTGACAGCCAATAAAATCCATCCTGTATTAAAGTGCTTGCACATTCAAAGCAGCAGATGACAAAATTGCAGTGCATGCTTATAATAAATAGAACATGATTGTGCATTGGACACTAACATAGTTATTATTATAGTTATATTCATAGCTATCGACCTTGGCGTGAACGGGCCATTACTCCAGTCTTTAGTGTCATGTGATCCTTCAGAGATCATTCTAATATGCTGATTTGGTGCTTTTTGAGCAGAAATGCATACAATATCCCTTTCACGCGTACGATCACACCAGTGTGATCGTTCTTGGCTGGTCCCTGAAGCGTACGATCACACCGGTGTGATTCGAACGTTCAGCGCGTCACGTGATCAACTGCTGAATTCAAATCTGCTTTGGCGCTTTGGCTGACGCTAAACCAGATCAGACGCGCTGAGCGCTTGTCATATTATCGCAACTATTCAGTGTTTTCAACCATATATTTTAGGTTCCAGACATTTAAATACACATAAGTACTAGTAAAACGATGCATTTATAGTTTGCAAAATACACGCCGATGTCTATGGAAGCGGTAATA
>JAHKKF010487613.1:0-11101 GCA_019740295.1 Labeo calbasu | reverse complement strand
TTGTTTAATCTCTGTCGTTCTCTCTAGCTGATGACTGTGCATGTTTAGTTAATATTGTTTTAATTTTTAATACTTATGATGTTCAGATCTGTAAATACCCCTTAAATATTTAATTAAAATTTGTATTATTATTTTTTATTTCAATTATTTGTTCCATTTTCTTTCCTTAAACGTTTATAATATAGTATCAGGGAGCAGAAAAAATTCAGCAATGTGTTTAATCAGTTCTTCTGTTAAAATTCTTCTGTTATTATTAATATAGTAAATATATTTATAATGTTTTCAACTATATTATTATTGTAGTATAGTTTCATTAATACTATTATTCATAGTTTATATGTAGTAAACGCATAGCCATTTATAATTATTAATTAACTTCTATATATAACTTCTTTCTTTCTTTCTTTGCATTTAAAAAATATATATATTATTTGTACCATTTTCTACTCCTGAACCATTATACAGAGTTTGTGAGAAAACTAAACATATCAATTATTCATTCATTATATTATTTTTTGCCAGAAAAAGCTCTGTGAGGACCGTGAAGATCATTGTAGCCAATCACAGGCATATCTGTTGAGCGTATGAACACTATGGCCAATCGGCGATGTTTAAGAATCGGCTCAACAGCCCTCAGATGTGAGTGGGAAGTAGACGTTTTTAAAATGTCAGTACCGGTTTGTATCGAAGTCTGTACTTTTGACAACACTAGTTCTAACGGATGATGTAGGATGTAGGCGTTGCGTAATACCCTCCTCCTCCCCCTCAAACTTAGAAATGGGTCAACTAAAATGAAAGGAGATACTAATGAGGGAATATTGTCACACATCAGACTTGGACTTTCTCTTGGCTTGGATTCTCAAGTGTCGCCATATGTTGATTTCTTAAAATTCTGGTAGGATCCTATTCAGCAGCGCTAGCAGATATTAAACATTGTGGGAGAACACACACACACAACAACACGGTGTCACTCAGGGGTTCAGTCTGTGTTGTATGACTGACTGGGATTGCTCCACTCCCACATCATTTCTGCATATGCTGCTGCTTGGCTTTGGCAATTAAAATGGAATAGAGAATCAGACTGAATATATTAACATGGCTCCCCCACTTCATCACTGAGCAGCTCCCATCACCATTCTCATGCTGCTCGCTGCGGTCGCCTCTGTTCTGCTGTCCTCCTTTTTCTCTCTGCTCTCTTGTTTTGTCTGTCTAATGCTCCCAGTCTTCTTTGTTTGTGTCTCTGTTCAACACTCGCTTACTCTTTCTCATCTGTCTGACTGTAGGCTGCTTAAATGCTGTGCTGTCTGGGGATTTGAAGGGTACATGATGGCAGTTAGAGAGTAGCAGATGTGTGATAGTGGTGTTTTTTTAGACGTAAATGTGAAATTTTTCCTTTCAGAAGGTATTGACCAGCACTGTGACTCATTCATGTACTACATGTTCCTGAATCAACATGCTTTGTTGGTCCCCAAACAACAGACCTAACAAATACTCATAGCTGAGTAATATAACTGGGGAGAAGGAAGAAAAAAAAGAAAGGATACCTAAAATGATTCAATCTAAAAGTTTGTAGAGACACAGCTGGCAGCTTTATTTAAAATGTGTTGCACCAGAAAACCTTTGAGGACATTGAATAAAAATCACAATTTTATACAATGTTTGATCCAGGCAACCCTCAATTACTGGCAGAGAATTGCAAGGTGATCTGATGAAAGGAAGCAAAAACATTTCAATGCAAACCATAAGAAGAATGCTAAACAAGAATGGCCTTCATATCAGGACACAGCTGAATGCCGCTCTTGACCAAGAAAAACATAAAAGGCTGACTTAAATATGCTAAAATTAATTTGAATAGACCTGTGGAGTTCTGGAGGATTGTTTTATGGAGTGATGTGACCAAAAGGGAACATTTTGGAGCAGAAGAACACCATCCCCTTGGTCAAACATGGAGGTGGACCTGTCTTATGGGGTGCTTTGCTACTGCAGGAAGTAAAAATCTTGGCAGTATGAAGGACATTCTTTGAAGTATCAGGCCGTTTTGGCAAAGGCTGTGATACCTTTGTTGTACAGACTGAAGCTTGATGATTTTCCTGCAGGACAGCCGTCCCAAAGTAAACATCCAAATCTACTGCAACTTGGTTCAGGGATTGGTCATAAAATGTTCTTGAGTGGCCTGTTCAGACTTCAGGTTCAAATCTCATTGAAAATATTTGGTGAAATTTGAAGAAAGCAGTGACAACATGAAAATCAAAGATGATATCACAGATTATTTCAGAGATCTGGAAGCTTTTTCATGTGAAGAGTAGGCCAAGATCAGTAGAGAGGTCTTAGCAACATGTTTTTTGAGGTTATAAAGAATAAAAGATTCTTTATAAAATGTAACTTTTGAAGGTTGAATGTACATGAATGTTTAGAATTGATGTAGGTTTTTTTTTTTAAATCCTTTTTTCATCAACTTTACATCCTCAGAATCATTCAAATGAATATTAACAAACTTTCTGTGTTATTGTACTGATGCCATTCATGGCAGCAGAATGTCTTTCAGGTCAAGGGGGTTGAATAATTTTGATTGCAACTTTGTATATAAAATAAAACACAAAAAAATAACTGAATCTATGACAGTTGGACTAACAATGACTATTTATATATATTATTTATATTATTTGAAATAAAAAGCTTTTGTAAAATTATGCAACACACTATACCATTCAAAATCAGTAATAATTAATATTTTTTGGGGGGAAAGAAATTATAGAAATAATACTTTTATTTAGCAAGGATGCTTTAAATTGATCAAAAGTGATGTTGAAGATATTTATAATATTATAAAATATTTCAGTTTCTTCTGAACTTTCTATTCATCAAAGAAACCTGAAAAAAAATCTACTTGGCTGTTTTTAACATAATAGTAATAATAAATGTTTTTTGAGCAGCAAATCAGAATCATATGACTGGAGGAATGATGCTAAAAATTCAGCTTTGAAATCACAGGAATAAATTACTTTTTAAAATATATTCAAATTGAAAACAGTTATTTTAAATAGTGAAAATGTTTCCTTTTTTTTAAACTGTTTTTGCTGTACTTTGGATCAAATAAATTCAGGCTTGGTGAGCAGAAAAGACATAAAAAAAAAAAAATCTTACTGTTCAAAAACTTTTGACTGGTAGTGTATACATGCACATTAAAATGATAATTTGCCCAAAAATGAAAATTCTGTCATTAATTACTTACTGACATGGCGTTCCAAATATGTAAGACCTTCGTTCATCATTAGAAGACAAATTAAGATATTTTTGACTACTGTCAGATGCAATGCTGTTTATGCAGGGTCAGAAAGCTTTTGGATTTCATCAGAAATATCTTAATTTGTGTTCTGAAGATGAACAAAGCCATTGCGTGTTTGGAACGACATGAGGGCGAGTAATTAATGACAGAGTTTTCATTTTTGTACAAACTGTCCTTTAAAGTGCATGTATACACTACCGGTCAAAAGTTTTTGAACAGTAAGATTTTTATTTTTTAAGTCTCTTCTGCTCACCAAGCCTGCATTTATTTGATCCAAAGTACAGCAAAAACAGTTAAAAAAAAAAAGGAAACAATTTCACTATTTAAAATTACCGTTTCCTATTTGAATATATTTTAAAATGTAATTTATTCCTGTGATTTCAAAGCTGAATTTTTGGATGAACTATCCCTTTAAGCTTATTTCTAAATATTGAATTTGCATACATTAACACAAACTCTTGCTTAAAAAAATGGTTTAGATTAGCACACAGTTGAAGATCGAAGATGCTGATGACACACTTTTAAGAAACGGTTCATTTATCAGCCACAGTCTATTGTATTATCCCACATAATGCATCGTTGCCTGGGATTTTAACGCATGCCAGGAAAAAAAAAAAAAAAGAGTCACAGACAGATGAGTCATAGCTTAAAATGCCACTATTAGTAAATTCTCATCTCATTCTGCTGCTTTTAAAACAGGTTCGTTATGAAACAAATATGAAATAGTCTTCAGGATATTGTATATTTTGGGGAGTTTGGTAGGCGACACATGTGTGCTAAATCAAAGCCTGTTCGCATAATAGCGCAGTAATCCTTTTTAAGTTATTGTTTCGCATTACGGAAGTCATTGTAGCTTTCCGGGCCTGGAGTAAGTATTGCTATGGGAACAGTATAGATGCGTATAGTCAGGAGAAGCTGGAGCGAGAGAGGTAAGGGAGCGTGGAAGTGAACATTGTGCCCTTGAGACTGGGTCAGCGGGCACTTATAGCCGTGATTTTATGAGTACATTGAATCCCAGAATCTGTTTCACTGCTGCAGATTATTCTTCCTGTCCGGATCTGAAAAGCCAAACTGCTAAATAGATTATACATTGATCATACACTCTTGGGTCTTGCGACAACATTGTGAATAAACAACTTTTATGAGCTGTTTTTTTTACAAATATAAGATTGCAAACTCCCTAGTTATCATCTTAAATGGTCTCTTCTTATTTTTTATGTAACACTGCAATATTGCTGGAATATTTTTTTTTATTATAAATGATTTATACTTGCACATCAAAATCGTTATTGTTTCTTTTCCTTGTTCGGTTTAACTGTGGTTCTTCTGTATCATTTTCTAAAATCCACTTGAGTGTTACGGTTAACGTCTGATTTGTTTCTGAACTCTGTGTTTTTCTTATTGACAGAACAAAGAGATTCATTTTACAAAAACTTTTTAGAAGCTTTCAAAGCTGTATATTTTTGTCAAAAACATCCGATAAATCCCATTCTGTATTCTCACTTCATTTCTAATTTAAATGCTAGATTTTTCATTTTATATTAAATATTTGATATGACAGTTCTATTATTTATACATCAGATTGTGTTGACATACTGCGTGATGGGCAAATAAGGAAGAAACACATTTTGTGTGTGAATGGAATTGCATGAAAACAAGCAAATACCTTTGAATCCAAAAATAAATACATTGAAGTGCATATAAAGTTTAGTTTTTGCACTTAATACTTGGGTTTCTAAAAGATTACCTAATGTTAATGCTAATATAGCGTTACTAAGAACAGCTTTTGAATGCAGAATTAGCGTCGTAACTGTTTTAGCTCATCCACAGTGACTTTCCCTGTCAGTTTAGTCATTTCCAGGACAGTTTTTATAGGTTAAGTGTCTTGATCAAGGTTGATTAAAAAAGCAGAATTGTTTCGCTTTGGATTCAACTTGCAAACTGTCTTCCACTCCGATCCCAAATGTATCATCTGATAGATGTTATTTTAACAATTCCAGATCTGCCAGAGTATTTACACTAGAAAATAATAGGGATAATCCATTAAGCTGATTTTTAAGTGTTTCATTTGGTAATTATTTCAGCTTGCAGCTATTATGACCAGAGTTCATGTGAGAGATGTTATCATTAGACGCCAGTGTCGTAAAGATATATGCGTGCAATATTCAGAGCCTGTTTGTACCATTGTTAAAAAATTAATGAGGCCTAGCCAGATAATGTTGTGAGCCGTGCAAACATATTGCCTTTGCCATCGCCATGTGTGTATGTGCATATAAATGCATTGCCGCAGTGTTATCAAAAGCATGCTGTGCGATTACATATATATCAGCCTTTGAGAAATCCTAAATTTTCTAAATACCTCCATGCTGGAGATAAAAAGGCAGACACTTTGTAGCATCAATTATTGATGCACAGCATGAAAGGAAATACTATCTTGCTCTTCTTTTATTGGTAAAAATATTTTGTGACTGACTGGTGCTTTCACTTTTAGTCTCACACACATGCTAACACTTTATAAGTGTAAGATATTTGACATAAAAGATGTTTACATATAGTCCACAGGACCAAAAAATAGCTGGAATTATTAAAATAACCCCCTTCAAAAGTTTAGGAACCCATGGTTCTTAATACTGTGTGTGGTTACCTGGATAATCTACGACTATTTTTGTCTTGTGTTGGTTGTTCCCTTGTTTATTTTGAACCATTAAACTGAGCGCTGGAAAAATCTTCAGGTTCTTCAGTTTTCCAGTGTCTTTTTTTGTATTTGAACTCTTTCCAGCAGTATGATTTTGAGATCCATCTTTTCACACTGAGGACAACTGAGGGACTAACAACTGTAAAAAAGGTTCAGACATTCACTGATGCTTCAGAAGGAAACATGATGCATTAAGAGCTAGGGTGTGAAAACTTTTGAACAGGATGAAGATGTCCAAATTTTTCTTATTTTGTTGAAATATAATTTTTTTCCCCATTTTAGTACTGCCCTTCAGAAGCAACAGAAGATGCTTGCATGTTTCCCAGAAGACAAATTAAGTACAATTTGCCTTGATCTTCAAATTGAAAAAGTTTTCACCCACCCGGGTGAAATGCCTTAATGTTTCCTTCTGGAGCATCAGAGAATGTTTGAAGCTTTTTTAATAGTTGTGTTTGAGTCCCTCAGCTGTCACAGTGTGAAAAGTTGGATTTTAAAATCATACATTCATTGCTGGAAATGGTCGTAGATCATCCAGGAAACCACACACAGTATTAAGAGCCAAGGGTTCTCAAACTTTTTAATCTCTGATTAAAATATCTTACTTAGGACAGTACTAAATAAAAAATAACATGCGTTTTGTATGATCTCTCTTATTTTGTTAAAACTATTCGCATTTTCAGATTCTGCAAGGGGTTCCCAAACTTTCACACGCAACTGTATAAAGAGTGTGAATTGAGAAGTTTTAGCTTTTTGAATGCCTTTTATTCCTTCTGATATATAGTGAAATGTGGAATAAATACCTTGTAGTATTTCGCTTAGATGCCAACATTGATTCCCAACAAAAGCCTTTGAATTCCCTTTGCTAGTATATGCATCTTTCCCCATTAGAGTCAGCCCGGTTCACTCCTCTTTGCGCCTGTAAGAATAAAATTGACCTGATATATGAGGATGAGGAATTGTGGGACATGAGGAATGAGTTCGGTGAAACTAGGGTGAGTAAATATATCAGTGTGATTTATATGGCTCTTAATAAATCCAACTTTACACTGGGGGAAAGCACTTATCCAATAAGATGGCAGATTCAGCCAGATGTAGCCAATCAGCCCTGGAAAAGCCTGGTTCATTCAATTGAGCTGAGGGAGTGATTTAATTGTGCAGCTATTGAGGCTGGAGTGGATGAGGTGCTAGCTGTTAGCCATGAATCTAGCAGGCATTTCCTGTTTGTATGTCGCTGAGCGACTCGCCCGTTTCCTTCTACAATCCCCTCATCCCACTCCTTGTCAGCATTATGAAGCGAATTGCTAGTTGTCAAGCCTGTCTAATAGAAGTTATTGGAGCAAACAGGCATCTTGCGCTTTCTCGCCTCACTGGTGTGAATGCTGCCTCGACGTGTCGCACCTGCTGGAATGTCAAGCGGCTGAAAATAGTTTGAGTGAATCTGTTGTGATTCCAGATCGCTGAACGGGTCTGGCTTGATAACGTGCACTCGTCTGGAGTGATAAAGTGTCGGTGTTGGATTTGATCTTTGTGGCTGTGGGGCCAGTGGCAGGATGTGTTTTTGTTGTTTACCAAATGCTGTATAACCACTGTCTCTGTTTCTCTCTCTCTTTCTCTCATCCAGTGTGGATCTGGTACACGCTCAGCTGAGAGTGTGTGAAGGTCGCAGCCTGCCCGAGCTGGGCTTGAAACAGGACAAGATACGGATCAATGGCTATGCCATCCAGTGCCGTGTGACCACGGAGGACCCGGCACGTGGCTTCCAGCCTGACACAGGAAGACTGGAGGTAGGTTAACATCCTACATTCAACAGCTGAGCCATCGCACGTCTCCCTTCAGCAATGTTTCCAGAGAAAAAATATGTGGGGGTTTTTTCTGTCTGTTATTTGAAGAAAACTGTAGTGGACTGCAATCTGCAGTCAGCAGTCTGTGGAATTAGGCATTTAGGCATATATATTTTCAGAGTTTATTTTGCAGATTTTATTATATCTGAAATAATTAAATTCACTTTTCAATAAATAGGGTTTAGACCATCTTCACAAACTATTCCAACAACAAAAA
The DNA here is from genome assembly GCA_019740295.1 of Labeo calbasu. Lineage (NCBI taxonomy): Eukaryota > Metazoa > Chordata > Actinopteri > Cypriniformes > Cyprinidae > Labeo > Labeo calbasu. Next base: position 3,062 of record JAHKKF010487613.1, on the reverse strand, counting down.
TATGATGAATTGTTGATATAGAGCCCGGGATGGAGCAGGGGTTTTTAAACGTGTGTGACTGTCCCCCTGTGAGAGACAACTTAAAGGGAAAGTTCACCCAAAAATGAAAATTCTGTCATTAATTACTCACCCTCGTGTTATTCCAAAGCTGTAAGACCTTTGTTCATCTTTGGAACACAAATTAAGACATTTTTGATAAAGTCTGAGAGCTCTCTGACCCTCCATTGAGAGCAAAGGTCCTACCATGGTCAGGGCACAGAAATGCAGTAAGGACATTGTTAAAGTAGTCCTTGTGGCATCAGTGGTTCTACCGTAATTTTACGAATCTACGATAATACTTTGTGTGTGTGCATTTTTTAAATACTTTTGTGCTTTTTTTTGTAATTTTGTGTTTTGAGAGCTCTCACATTTATTCAAAAATATCTTAATGTGTGTTTGGGAGATGAACAGAGGTCTTATGGGTTTGGAATGACATGAGGGCAGAATTTATTTTTGATGAGCTATGCCTTTAATTAATATTTGTTACAGCATATCTGATATTAGCATCGACATTATTTTAAGATTTATTTTTCTTACTGCTAAACCTGCTACTATAAATGGAATATTTGTAAGTAATTGCAATTGACCTTGTGATTTCTAACAAAATTTCTGAGAATTCTTTCATTCAGAAACCATTTCCTATTGAATAATTAAATCAAATTTTGTGAACATCATGGTGAAATCATTAAATGAAACTTATTTCATTAGTATCTTATGTGCACACATGAACATCATAGATTTTAGTCAACTATATCTGTAGTAGATTTAATCGGCTAAAGTCTAAAGGGTTTAATTACAGTATAATGCATTTATTAAGCATTTACTCATATAGGTTTGCTATTAAGGTTTTATCATGATAGACACAGATTTAACGCTGCCTTTATATTAAAATTAAATGAAACCACTTCTCATAAAGAAACAAGGACATGGTCTTCTTTTCAATGAAATGGCAATGATCATGTAGGCTAATTATGCATTCTTTATAACAACTTGTTTACCACATTCTTCATTCTTTCAAGCAGACAAATTAATTGATATAAATACATTTAGATTCATCTTTATTAGGGCTACTGAAGTGATTCACTCAAGAGCAGTGAGTGATTTTCTGTGTTTGTTTTGGAGCTTGATTAACATCAGTGCGACAGTAGCAACTAAATTAGGCTGCTGTCCCTTTAAAACTGAATGCATGGATGCAATGTACTGATGTCAATGTGTCTGATGTTCTCCCACATGTTTATGTTCATTTAAGACGCAACCAAGTGTGCTTATGTGAATACTCGTCAAAATGGACAATTTGACATAATTTTCTCCATCTGTATTTCTCCGTTCATTCAATGTGAAAAGTATTTGTGTGCTTTGTAAGAGGCACTGCTTTGGTGTCTGAGCTTAGACAGCTGGACCGAATTATCAATATCTGCTCTTCTCTTACTCCCAGATATTGACATTTTTTTTTTAATGTTTTATGAGACATGCAGCAAATGTATGTAGGCTGTGATACAGTTCAAATATATGCATCTAACCTCCTAACCATGCAGCAGATTCGTTCTGAATTAATATCTTCCCAAACTGTCTCTTCCTAACATTTTCGTCTCATTTTTATTTTTTGACACAAATGAAAATAACGAGTCAAAACGAGTCTTGTTTCGTTATCTTCTCGTTTTCGTTGGTGAAAAAATGTCATTGATGAAAATTATGACAAATTATTTGTCAACAAAATGAATGACTGATACATGTCTGATATTCTCCCAACTCTTTATGTTCACTTAAGTAAATACTTGAAAATGGACAATTTGACTTAATTCTGTGTGCATTTCTCCATTCATCAGATGCGAAAGGGTACTTGTGCACTGTGTGAGAGGAGCTGCTTCGGTGTCTGTGCTCAGAAAACCACACCAAATTGAGTTCTCTTTAGTGTTGTCAAATTGATCAATGTCTGCTCTTCTCTTACTCCTAGATATTGAGATTTTTTAATGTTTTATGAGACGTGTAGAAAATGTATGACAACTTATGTCCTGCTGGATAGATCAGTACGCTATGCTGAAGTTCAAATATAGGCATCTAATCTCCTAACCACGCAGAAGATTCATTCTGAATGAATCTCTTCCCAAATCGTTCCTCTCTAACATTTTCATCTCATTTTTATTCGTTGACGAAAATGTCAATAGCTTTTTTCGTTATAGTTTTTGTCATTCAAAGTTTTATTTTATCGTCTCATTTTCGTCTGTGAAAAAATTGTTGTTGACAAATTATTCATCTGCGAAATTAATACTGATCATCAGTCATCAAAGCTCGGTAAATATTGGTCACAAATGTGGATATTTAATTATTTTATTACTTAAATTATTTTTATTCTTCATTCAGACTGACGAACACAAGAGGCGGGTTTTATCGCATTAACCAATCACAGCCGACAACCAGTCATATCCAGTCATATCGCAATAGAGGCTTTCATGTGACTTTCCCCCATTCATTCTCAATTACCCCCCACCAAACTCACTGCACGCTTTAGGGGGTTTGTTAAGACTTAAAGGAAATCTCCATTTCCAGAACAGCAATTCACAAATAATTTACTCACCCCCTTGTCATCAAAGATGTTCATTTTCAGCAAAATGAATGAATCTTTTTTCGAGTCATTTTGTTAATTTTAGCTAAATAAAATTAAAATATTACGTGTTACTTCCCTAACACATCTACTGCTCACACAAACGTTGATCACACTACAAACAAGACAAAACTATAATGCTATAAGAAACAGAAAAGATTAATTCATTGTTTACCTGGGTCTTTAGTCTATGATTAGCTCACCTCACCTCTTATCTGACAAGTTTTCGGGTTTGAGTCGTTCGTTCATCACGTGACAGCCCCATAAGATGAATGAAGGACTCGAAAAACCTGAAGACTCGAAACAGGTAATTCCAGTACAGAACCTAATAGGATATTGCGCATGCGCGACTGAACAAATCACTCCCCGAGATGACTCGTTCTTCCCAAGTCACATTAAAGATTTGTTCAAAATGAATGAA
>JAHKKF010487611.1:0-11274 GCA_019740295.1 Labeo calbasu | reverse complement strand
ATATGTCATGCAAGACCCATATTTGTGTTCCCAGTTCAAACCCATGCCCACTTAGCCTATAAAAATTCTATGCAGGACCCATATGTGCATTCCCAGTTTAAACCCATGCCCACTTGGCCCATGCCTGTCCCTTATGGGGCCCATGTAATCAGCTCATATGGGCTTCCTATGTGGGACTCATACTACAAAACCTACATGGGACCCGCTGATTTCACCCAGCCAAAGCCCATGCCCACACAGTTCCCATGGAACCCGTAGTTAACCCATCTGGGCCCCACATGTCATTGCTGGCTGGGTTTAGGACCACACTGTTTTTTTTTTTTTTCTATGTGACTGTGTCGCTAGCTAGTTCTACTCCAACAGTGAAGACCAGAGTCACACATGGATGCAAAGAATAGACCCACGGAAAATATTTATTTATTTGTATTATCTTTCCAGCTTATTTTTTATGTAAGAATACCATTTTAAACTTGAGTGTCAGAATCAGAAATAGCTTTATTGCCAAGCATGTTTACACACACAAGGAATTTGTCTTGGTGGCAAGAGCCTCCAGTGCAAAGAAAACATACAGACATGCATATAATTTGACATACATATAATAGACATACATGTCATACAAAAATGAAATATAACACTAATAATGAAGAGACTAGACAAATAAATGTAAAAATAAATAATATATGGAACAGCGCACATCCGGGAACTGCAGGAAAAGCAGTAGACTACCGGTAGAAGATCGCCATCTGCTGTTAGATGTCCTCACCAGCAGGTGGTGATAGCGGCTGTAAACGGCTTCATCAACAGGCCTGTGCAAAGCAATATGTGCCAAGATGGACCAATCGGTGAGTTGATCATCAGCGCACGCAGTGTTTGTTGTAGGATGTTATTTTAGGGCTGTGCAATTAGCAAAACACTTTCTGCCCCCTTTCTACTGGTGTCCTTTTACTCCTCCATAAAAGACCAATTTCACGTGCAAATTGGTAAAAGCGTGTAAACTGCGCACCTAAACGGTCAAATGCACGCAAAATGTGTCAAAATGCGCAACTTAGTTATTATTCACATAAATCCTCATTAGTTATGTAATATATTAACAATAATAAAAGAATGAAAATACGTGTGTAACAGTAAATTGGATCCGTGCGGCTCGTAAAGTGACTGCTTTTACTGGGTGCCTGTGGCGCATGAACTAACAAAGTAAAAAAAATTGCATGTTTGTTTTTACCTTTAAACAAGTGAAAAATCATGCCTTTTTTTGTCAATATATTATATTTTGAGGGAGTTACATAAATGTCCACTGTAGTAGACAATATGCGTCAAAGGTATACAAAGTGAATCAATAGAAATAAATGTGTGGTCTTAACATTTTTTTTTAAAATATTCACTATGGGAAAATGGCTTGAATAAACACAAAAACATCCAGTAACGACAAGCTATGTCATGGCGGCACAGAAATGTGAGGTGCAACAAATAAAACAGTGTGTGTGTTTATTAGGGGTGTAACGATTCACGTATCACGTATCGTATGATACGTGTTCATTTTCTAAATCATCCAAGTGATCATCCTTATCTCCTTTTTAGTGGAGACTTGAGTGAGCAGAGCAGGTGCGTGCCATTGTTTAGTCGTTCGGAATGCACTTGTCAAAGGGAGCGATGTAATTTCCTCATTATCTTCAGATGGGATATTCCTGTGTGAAGATAATGTGCATCAGCAGATTCGTTAAAGGACTGATGCATTGCATAAAATTAAAACATTTTTATAAATGTTACAAGTTTTATACATATTAGTTTTTATTAAAATATTAGCATATTTTAAAAATATTGTAAAGTATAAAATTTATGTTTATGCAACAGTTATGCTAACAACAATTTTAAAAAAGACATTTATAACATTAAAACAGCGACATCTGCTGATGCACATCGTGCTGCGTTCTTTATCACAGGAACATCTCAGCTGAAGACTAACTCTAAGTAAATAATTCATTTAAAGTTTTGTATGGTGGCCTAGAGCGCTCAACGAGCTGTAACATCAGAATACACATGCAAATAGAAAAAAAAACATCAAGAAAACATGTTCATCAGTTTGACAGCAAGTGCTGCAAATGCTCACAACACAAACAAATAAAGAATTTTTTTTACAGTGTGTTTCTTTATTTGGTTGTGCTGTGAGCATTTGCAGCGTATGTGTTTTGAATTGATGAAGTTGTTTTCTTAATTTGCAGATGTTTTGTTTTTGAGGTCTCTTGGCCACCGTAGTTTTGGTAAATATGGCCCAATTATAATCATGTTAAATAATCGTGATTTATAATATTGACCAACATAATAACTATTATTATTTTTGATGTAATTGACCAGCCCTGTTATTTAACTTTTGTTTATCTTGTCAGCAAAAGTGAGGTATTTAACGCTCCTTGTTATATATTTCTCTTTAGCAATTGCTTTTGGATTATATTTTGGAAAGACTTCGTTTACGTTTGGAAAATGCTATTGGACGCCTGCCCCTTGACATGGACTACCTAGAGTTTATCTGCTCACAAGAATTGGTCTTTTTAAGTGCTGTTTCCAATTCAGTTACCATCCCACGGGACATCATGGATGGGATCACAGAACTGCTTAGACTAATTCAGCTCAACCTGTCAAACGAGGAGACACACACTCCTACTAATGTTCTTCAGGAGTCAGGGTCAATGGGACGGCCACGTCTTGTAATCTCACCAGATTACATCAACAATCTTCTGGACATGAACTGTTCTGTTCCAACCATTGCTAGCATGATTGGAGTAAGCACACGCACAGTATTTAGACGAATGTGTGAATGTAACCTCTCTGTTCGGGCACGATATAGCAGTCTCACAGATGAAGAATTAGATGATTGTGTAGAAGAAGTACAACAACACATGCCTCATTGCGGATACAGAATGATGAGAGGAGCTCTAAAGGCAAGAGGACACCTAGTGCAGTTTGAACGGGTCATGGCTTCATTGCACCGGGTTGATACAGTTGGAGTCCTGTCCCAAATGACACAGATGGGCTGTGTGGTACGAAGGACCTATTCAGTCTCCAGTCCTAGGTCAATAATGCACATTGACACAAATCATAAGTTGATTCGGTAAGTTTGACATGTTTGTTCAATCAGTTATTGCATATTGCAGTTCTTCTAAAAATGATATGTGGGCTTTTAAAAAAAAATTGTATTCTTGTTCTTGATTTAGCTACAATATAGTCATCTTTAGGGGTTTGGATGGCTTTTCACGAAAGGTAGTTCACTAAGTTCAGACTCATAATGTATATTCTGTCATTTTTTACATAGTTATTTCTCTCTTAACAGATAATGTACATTGGTGCTGCCACTAATAACCTCGCAGCAACTACCTTGGATTTTTTTCAAGAAGCGGTTGAGACATTTGGCTTTCCTCTCAGGTACATTTCAGTTAGAACTGAATGTCACATTTTGTCAGATTTTTTTGGTTATTTTTACATTAAGTAAATTACATGACTAGTTTACTGGCATTAACCTTTTAATAAGCTTTTCTGCATAATGACACAAAATCAATGTTTGCATTACTATTCAGTGTTTTAACAAATAACAGTATTTGCTGCAGAGTTTGCTCCTTAACCTTTCTATTGAATCTGGTACTACTGCAGTACTACTCCTTTTTTCTACTTCATACTCTGCGATTCCCACTGCAGCATACTATGGAAACTTGTTGCCACCATGGAATGAAAATATAAAAGCTAATTGTGAGTTTTTATCTCAAAATTCTATGGAAATCAAAATCGCTACTTCTTATCTCACAATGTATATTTATTCTCAGAATTGCGAGATTAAAAATTCACAATTTCTGTTGTAATGTTAGAATTTAAAAAATATTATTTTTTATTTAGTGGTGCAAACAAGCATCCATAGCATACAATTTAAAAAATCTATTATTCAGTCTGTGTGTTTACCTGGCTTCTGAGTACCCAGTTACCCAGCATAAATTCATTACATCAGATGTATACTTAATCTGAAGTTTTTTGTTGTTTTTTTTTTTTTTTGTCTTTTTGCACATTTACTATATTTGAATTTTATATGAACTGATAACAGAGCAGCTTAATTTTTTTAGACAAGTTTTTGAAGTGCTGTCCTTTAACAGCCATGTTTTTTAGGGTACGAGGTGATCAGGGGGTCGAGAATGTGGATGTGGCTCGCCTTATGTTTACTGTTCGTGGAACCGAAAGGGGCAGCTTCATATCTGGAAAGAGCATCCACAATCAGCGGCAAGTTGAAATTTTTCTCTGTTTTAAATCTTTGAAGTTTTTATACATTTTTGTTGAATGAGTTTTACCGTTATTGCTATGTAAGAATATGTTAAGGATATATTTAAATGACATTTTCTTTTCTCTTCAGTATTGAGAGGCTGTGGAGAGATGTCTGGACATCAGTAACAAATGTTTACTACGATGTTTTACATGGTTTGGAAGAAGGTGGCCACCTTGACATTTCAGACCTTACTCACCTGTTCTGCTGCCACTATGTATTTCTTCCACGGCTTCAAGATGATCTCAATCTTTTCCGAAACACTTGGGACAATCACACAATACGCACAGAGGGTTGTATGACTCCTAACCAGTTGTGGGTGATGGGAAGCATCCGCAGTCCCGTACCGGAACCTGACATAGAGGTACGTTCAATAGAATTTGGCAGTATAAAACAACTGAATAGATATTTTATGCAGTTTGTTCTTTTCAGAACTGTATGTGGGATTTTGTGACATTAAATGCACTATATTGCTGTTTTTAGGGATTGAGCATACCCCACATAGACTGGGAGAGTAGTGGCCTGAGTGTTGATGGACATTCCAGCATCGTTGTACCTCCAACGGAATGTCCCCTGACTGATGAGCAATTGGAAGTGCTCAGAGAAACTGTAGACCCCAAAGGACCTTCACAGACTTTTGGCTGGGACATATATCTAGATGCACTTCATTTTTGCCAATCAATTCTTATGTAATAATTGTGATTTTCATCTTTGACTTCTATCATTAGCAATTAAGTAATACTAACTGGAGATGACAATGCCATAAAATATCAGAATAAATAACTACAAATTATTACCATCAGGTTTCTTTATTATTTCACATCTTGTAGTTAATGAACATGCACAGTAGATCATGCACTGAATTTATCCAAATCTTTGAAATACAAATACTTTAAAGTAAAGTACTTTGAAATATTCTGCAGATTCTGACATTACTAAACCCATGCTTGAACAATGCATTGTGTAACAATGTAAGCTTACAAAGTGGCTGTATATATAAAACATCAGCCCATTACTTAAACATTGAACTATTATCTTATAGCATAACCTCAAAAGATAAAGGCACAAACATATTATGCCTAATGTACACAATCAAGCTTGAAAGCTGGATTTTAACAAAGTACAGAACTTGAGGTCTTTAACAGCATCTCATAAAACAATGTGTAACATACTTGTCCAAAAATTACACATGGCCAAAACCATACTTGCAAGTACCAATGCACATCATCAAGTCATTTGTGAAGGACTGTAAATCGTTGTAGTGCCCTGGTAGCCAAAGAACACAGAAGCAGGTAGAGGATTTTGGGAGATCACTTTTCACAATTTCCACAGCCATATTTGCCTCCATCCGCTCCCATCCCACCCAGAACTTCAGAAGGTTTTTTAGGTCCTTGGCAGATGCTGAAATAACAGAAATTGTTTAAAAGTTATAGAAGCAGCAATACAATGATTATTATTGCCTCATTGTTTAAGGGTGAGAAAATCTCAAACTGTTATGACTTTTTTTTCTAAATCAGGGGTAGGGAACACGGGTCCTGCATTCATACATCCAAACTCCACAGATTTAAAAGCAAGTTCACCCAAAAATGCTAATTGTCATTTTCTCATCCCCATTTTTTTTTTGTAAACATGGATGAAGATTTCTTCTGTTGAACAAAGACTTTTTGAGCAAAGGAGGTAACTAAACAGCTACCATCTAGGTCAATGGGGGGTGATTTGGAAACACTACAATAAGGTTCCGTTAATGTTAGTTAATGTATTATCTAACACAAATGAACAATACATTTATTAGAGTATTTATTAATCTTTGGTAATGTTATTTAATTAAAATACAGTTGTTGATGTTAATTCACAGTGAATTAATTAATGTTTACAAGCATAATTTTGATTTTACTAATGCTTTTCTAAATGTTGAAATTAACTTGAAGATGAATAAATGGTAAAAATAAATTAACTTAAGTTAATTAATGAATCATATTAGTGTTAATGATATTGGATACCCATATCCTCTTGTGTTCAGCTCAAGACCAAAAAAAAAAAAAAAAACTAAGAACAATTTGAAGGTGGGTAAATGACAACTTTCATTTTTGTGTGAACTATCCCTTAAAAACAGGACATAATGCATAAAAATGTATAAAAGTTCAAAACACTTATGAACTAAATGTTTGGTCAGCTTCTAATTCATCTGCAATACCTGTAAACTGCTGTTCCAAGCAGTATTAATTACTTTGTTCCCTTTTTAAGTATGAACACTTTTGATCTCATTCTTTTCCATTATTTGGATATATTAAAAAAAAACAAACAATTGTGTTCAAACTATGAAGTACATACCTGTCTCAATGAATTGCCTTAAATACCCTGTGATCCGTTCCTTTGTATCAGCTGAGTATTCGTCATCTTCATTGTCACTCTCTGTAGGCCAGGAAATATGGGAAAGCAGCATCTAAAGTCACAGAATGACAAGTTATAATTAGTTATGTTGTTTTTGCCAATAAAATAAGCTTTAAGTGCTTGTTTCTTCTTCCTTTCATTTTGTGTGCCAGGCGACTATCAAAATAACTTCTTATCTGTAAGGGGAATGGCATATGTAGTTCTCTAAACCAAAAGGAAGCCTTACCTCAGAGGTGAACAAGTCCTCTGATTCTTTTGGGAAGAATACCACATCCTTCCTCTCAGTTAGAAGACGCCAAACAAAAGTGTCTTTCAGCCCTCGTTTAATTTGTTTGATTTGGCGTGTTCTTCTTCCAATAACCTAAAAGAAATTTACAGTACATTACAGTACATCACAAATGAATAAAATAAATGGAAACTAAAAATGTACAAATTAAAAGTGGAAGAAACATCCAATAATCAAAATCACAAATACAAACACCAAGTTTGGCACAACATCAATTATAACCTGCTGCCTCAAAGTACTTTACAGTGAACTAATTTAAAACTGTTGTATATATTCTTAGCAAGCTATTACAGGCATGATTCAAATGCATCAAGTATTTAAGAAAAATCAGTTGCAAAATATTACTGAAATGTATACAAAAATATGGCCACTTTCCATTGTCACAGATATTAAATATACATTTTAATTACCGCGTGTGACAACAGACGTTCATAAAGCCACCTTCTATTTTCATCTGTTGGACCAGGAAGATCCCAAGGCAAACAAAGTTCCAGGACTTTATATACTCATCCTCATTCAATGGAGACTGTCCACTGAGCTAAAAAAAACAAAACAACAGCAACAAATTCCAAATAGTTCTAAACATTTTAAAAATTAGACCAAGTCTTGACAAATATAAACATACCAAGTTGATGGTCTCTCGTATGTCAACATCTGGGCAATCATCCAATTGTATAGTGGCCGTGTCCTGAGAACCATGAAGCAGAACATGAACAAAAGCTCTGCTGAGCCCTGCAAGACATGGGCCACCATGCAGAAATGAATGACCTAGCATTCTCCCTGCTACTAGGAAGAGATCACTTTCAATAAGGAACTGTGACGATGAAGGCACTAAGTGGTCTGGCTCTCCCTCACAGAAGCAAGTAACTCCAGTGTTGCCTGTTAATTACAAATCAGTATTAGGTAAATTATTTAAAAAAAAATAATTTTGCAGTGCAACTATTAAAACGTCATACCCAAGTTCAAACTGAAACCATATTTCAGTTTTTCCATAACTGTGGAAAAAAAATGCCTGGAAACTCCATCACCAATTGCAGCATCTCCTAAAACAATGAAGATACAGTAATTAAAGCCATGAACATGAATAAACTATATGAACTGCATATTTTATTGCATACAGTTTTATCTTCTCTAGGCTGTACCTTGAAGCTGGCATTTAACAGGACATGCCCACTCCACATTTCTTTGCTTGTAAAAGTTGATTAGCTGCCTGTCCTGTTCTTCAGGACTTGATCTTAGATCCACACACATGGAAAGAGGCTTCCCTGTCTCATGTAGCCGGAGAATTTCTTTTCTGTATAAGAATGCAGCAATTTTTGGGTCTATATGAGTCTTCCAATCTGGAAAATTAAATTACATTCATTTCTTTAACAATGCATCAGCAGCACAACAATGTCAAAAAAACAACAACAGCAAAAATAACATTAATAATTAGCATTATCCATGAATGAAAACTCAGCAGTGTTGTTCACTTTATTATCCATGAATGAAAACTCGGCTGTGTTGTTACTGTCATCATTCACAGGACTACAATTTAAGAATGGTAAACAATTAAAATGATAAAAAAACTGTTTCTAGTTCAAGGTAAATAGTACATATTTTCTGTATCTCACAAAATAAATATTTTACAGCTAGCACACCTTTCCCCACATTCACTGGCATTGACTTCCAAAATGTCAAAGGGCATTTCTTCTTGACAAATAGGACAGCATGCCTATAATGCAGGTAACCAAACAAACACGCACACAAAAAAACAACCTTTCTATCACCCTGGGTCAAACATACAACATCAGTAAGACACTAACCTGTTCATTGTTCTTGACTTTGTTGTTCTTGTTCTCGCATTCCATATCCAGTGCCTCATGCTGAGATTCATCTTGAGAATCATTCTCATCCTCCACCACAACAACATCAGAACAGGACTTAATGTGATTAGTTAGAAGCTGAAGTGGGTAGGATTCATTGCATTTCTTGCATATTGCCTTAGGCATGTCACGAAAGGCTTCGGAAGATGGTGGTAAGGGAGCAGTGTCTAGCTCATCCTGAAGAGGAGCTATGTAGAGAACTGAATTCTCTCCTATTTTAGTAGCTTTAATGAGCCTGCCTGTGTACCCAGAGTCTGCAGGTGCCATTAGGGGTGAATTTACGACTTCCCCAACCTCCTGAAAGTAGAAACAACAAGATTGTTATGTAATGTTTTATTATATGTAAAAAGTAAAATAAATATTTATTAATATAAAATTCTTTTTCCATTACATACATTTTTTTTTTGTTTTCCTAACAATATACTAAGGGCAAGATTTACTAACAGCTTGTGCCATTGTAACCCCTCTTTTGGAGTTTAAAATTATTAGGATTTACTAAAGAGATACAGAAAAAAAAAATGGGGAATGTGGTAATCATGCTTGGACTCTGTTCAAGCCAACCATGCCTAGTTTACACCCTTAAAGGGATAGTTCACCAAAAAATGAAAATTCTGTCTTTATCCACCCTCAGGTTTTTCCACACCTGTTTCTTTGTTCTGTCAAACACAAAGGAATAATATTTAGTATTAGCAATAATATTTTTTGTTCCTACAATGTAAGTCAATGGGTGCTGTCAACTGTGTGGTTAACAACATTCTTTAAAATATCTTCTTTTGTGCTCTCGTACAGAGTTACTTGAGCTGTGTGGTTTGAAATTGGTAAAATGTCCTTGAAAATAAAATGTGACAAGAATATCAATTTGCATAATAAATATGGACGTATTGTATTTTTACACATATCACTATTTTCTATACATTTATACAATTACAATGTTTTACTCAAGACAGTGAATATTACCTGATGCTTTGTAAAGAAGCCAACCACCCGTTACCCCACCAAGTTTAGGATATAATTCGACGAGTTTATCACATAACTGTTAAAGACAACAGGATTAATTAATCTATCACTGCTCCGTATGAAGAATCATAAAAATAATAATATGAACAGAATGTAATGGCACATTATGTTGTGTATGGTACCTCCTGATGAGTCATATTTTCATCTAGCATTGCAGTTCTGCGCCCTAGTCCTGCTTGAGTATGTAGAAGCTGATCTGGACCACTAGGGGACAGTTCACAATGGCCAGGAAGTAGGTGAAATGTCACCTGAAATGGTTTGGGTTTAATTGGTAAAGGACCTGTGCCAGTGAATCATCGTTTTCCTCTACGATTTGTGAATAATCCAGGAAAGGACCTATTGTAAAAGATCAGAACAGACAGAATGCACCAGAAATGTAGGAATTAATTATACAGTTGGTCAAAGGAGAACTAGCCCCCTAGACTAAGCCTATTGTTTTTTTTCTCCTTTCGGAGTTTGGGTTCCTTGCCACTGTTGTCTCTCCCTTGCTTAGTTGGGGAATTAATTTTGTTCCATAGGGACACCTATTCAACTGTATAATTATATGACATCTCAACTGAGCTGGATGGTTACAGCACTGTTTTCGGCAGAGCTATTGTATAGAAGAAATTATCCAAATTAATAACTGATGAACTAAACTGAGTCAGTTCACTTAATGTCAAAGTGGCAAACGTTGCATAATTTTCCCACTGTTAAACTGCTTTGAAACTATTTGTATTGTAAAAAGTGCTATATAAATAAAGGTGACTTTGTACTGACCTAGTCATTTCTGACTGAACCGATGATGGCCCCTGAGTTGGAACTCTTGGTCTGACAACCTGAGATGATCTGACAAACCACAAAATTATTAATTCAAGTTCTCATAATATATGTGTTGACATTCACTTGAAATTCTTTTAAATATTGCTATACCTGTTCATATCTTGACTAGTGGAAGGCCCAACAACTTGCTCTTGACGCGTCAAACGTGAGAGAAGGTGCCTTGTGGACCTTAGCACATCGTTGTCTCCCTTGTAAGACAAGCACAACATAGACAGAAGGTGAAGAGAAGATAAACAAGATGCCATCACATGCAGTTGTCACACTACCAAAATGATTTTTGTTTTGTTTCCACTCCACATATCTTAAAAATACTAGACAAGCAAGTAAATTATTGTCTTGCATTTTGGGTGGGGGGAAAAATCTGCCAATGGTGTAAATAAAGTACTTTTGTTTTCAGTTCCTATTAAAAACAGCTATATTTATAACAGTTTTTTCCAGAAAACAAAACAATAGACTACTTGTTGCTTGTCTACTAAAAACTTCTCGATTTAAGAATCTTACAGTATTTGGACTGGAAACACAACAAAACATTTTTGTAGTGCACATTTTTGTTGCAAATAAAAGTCAATAGCAAAGACAAGTCGTTCTCTGCGAAT
>JAHKKF010487608.1:0-10278 GCA_019740295.1 Labeo calbasu | reverse complement strand
TTGTCATCGCACCTGAAGTGTGCTATGCTCAAACACACAGTGTTTGTGTAACCCTGATAGGCTTGCAATCAGGGGAGTGCTTTTCCTTGCTAAAAAGGCCACTTAAGTAGGCTGTCCTTGTTTTGTCCTTGTTTTGTGATGTAGTCTGACATTTTTGCTGGCCATCCTTCATTTACAATGCTATTCATGAGCGTTTCCATGTTTTTATTCATGTCCACTGAGTTAATTATAGAACTACTGGACCTAAAAATCCAACTATCCCTGTTAAACTCCCAGTTTCTCTCATACATTGTTTCAAGGCCAGGGTTTGATGCAGAAACTAGTACAGGTTTTACCATGACACAGCTGCTCTTTAATGATTTATGTAGCTGATATCATATACAGTATTTTCCAGTTATAACCATGCCTATTTTCATGCCTCAAATTAGAGCTGGTAATTTAGGTCACAGACAAATAATTTATAACGAACACATTAAAAAATGAGAGTAGTCAATTTTGATGTCATGGTCACTTAAAAATTAAAAGTTAGTTTGTGCACTGTGCACTGCTCATACGAACAGTGGTAAGTAACACTGGCTCTGTGATGCTGAAGGGTCCGAAGGAGTCTTTTGGAGGCATGTTTGGAAACATTACATTTTCAGTTGCATTGAATGCGGATGCTGTATAAACAAAAATAAACAGCTTTAATCATTGATTTTTTTTCTTTGCTTTGCTTCTTCCCTGTGATCTTTCTTTTGATTTTATTTTTTAAATTGATGTGACCATATCTTCTGGCCTTTTTTATCCTGTTTTAATTGGAATTGATAATTTGGCAAGCTTGGTGCAATGTGGAGAATAGTGATATGTTACTTGAGTGTTTTAGAGCAGTTTTCAACCTTATCTGACCCAGAGACGCCCCATTAAATGAACATGACAGATTGACACTGTATCATTTATTAGATTATTAACATTAACATTCATTAAAGTGATAGTTCACTCAAACTTCTGTCATCCTTTAATCATCCTCATGTTGTTCTAAACCTGTATGACTTTCCCTGTTGAAATGAAAAAGAAGATATTTTGAAGTCTAATTAATTTAGACCTATTTGTATTGTCGTCTTCCGGATTTTGAAAACAGGCATGAGTATTATTAATTAGATGTGACTTGTTAGTCCTCATGTATGTCAGCAGTGTCTTATAATAATTTTAGGGCTCTATTTATAGCGTCTTATAAACAGAATCAAATTAAAGTTAGTCAGCATAAGTTGATCTTAAGTCATAGTTCATTACCTAGGCAAAAAATCGCAAGAAAAGCTTGATATGTACTTATACATCAACTTACACGTGTAACTACACATTATTTTGTTTGTTTGGATATTCATGTAGGATCTGTTGTTGTTTCCTTTATAATGTTTCTTTACACCATTAAAAACAATTTCATTCTGCTGTTTTCTCTCATAACCAGTCTTTTAGGTTTTATTGTTTATTAATAATAAGTCAAAGTACTCCCTCACATTGCTCATCTTCTGATAAGACTTTTTTTTTTAAGCTCCAGATATGCATTTTTCAAAATAATATTTTATTTTTAAAATGTAACAAGTTAACTTGACAGTATTTGAACTTAGCCTTTATAAAAACATAAAGCAATGAATGTGCACATGTGAACAACTAATATTTCTTAGAATCCTGTTCTCTGTTTAGTTACCATGGAAATTGTAATTTCCCAAGAAATTATGTAAATGTGCTCTTGTTCAGCCTGAAGAGAAATGGTACAGTTTTAGAAACTGTAAACATGAGAAAAGAATTCCATACAAGAAAAGAAGTCCATACAAGTTTCCCACTGACATTTTGAAATTCTCTGTGATTTTTAATGCTTTAACATCACCCCTCACTAAGGCTGGGTATCGAGTTCGATACTTTTTAGGCACCGACCGAAATGACTCGATACCATCGAGTATCGAAAAACTTCTTGTCGTTTGGTACCAAACTTCGATACCTAAGGGGTCAACATCAGTGTGTCAATAAGCCTGCAGCACTAGGTGTGTTCGACTAGAAGCGGCACCGCGCAGATCGGCGGCTTTCACACTGAACGTGGAATGTGCAGCCCTTCAGAGCACAGCGGCAAAAGTTCAACTAATTTGATCTTTGAGCGTGGCTTGCACGCCAGTGGTGCGCTCCGTTGCGCGTACGTTATGGTCGATGCAGCAACAAACCGTCCTCGCATGGCGCATCTGGGAGACCGATCCGAAAGCATACGAAGCAGTGTGCTCTCTATAGCTTTCTTGATCCTGCGCAGAGCCGTGACAAAGTGGAACACACCTGCTAGTTTACACCAGTTACACTCAGAGATGTGGCTCACACGTGAGGCTGTAGCGTGAAAACATTACAACCCCCTTAGATGTAAGGCTACGTTTACACTGGTGTGTTTTTGTTTAAAAAATTAAAACAATCCTCATCCATACTGGCATTTGAGAAATTTCAGAAATGCCAGTATGGATGAGGATTGTTTTATTTGTCCATACTACACGACCGAAAGTGTGCGTTACGTGATCATTCACGAACACTGTAGCATGATGCTACATAAGACAATAATTAAGATTTATATTTCACTTTTACTCAAAACTGATTTTAAACCACCAGCGAGTGTTTGTAATAACTTCCGTTTGCCGTCGAATCTGAGTCAGAACAGTGATTGCAGAAGAGAGAAGGCATATAACGTTAGGGGGCGGCCGTGGCCTAATGGTTAGGGAGTCGGGCTTGTAATCGAAAGGTTGCGGGTTCGAGTCCCAGGTCCGGCAGGGATTGAAGGTGGGGGGGAGTGAATAACCAGCAATCCCCCAACTGCTCCCCTGGCGCCGCAACGATAGCAATATGGCTGCCCAATGCTCCGGGTGTGTGTTCATGGTGTGTGTGTGCGCGTGTTTGTTCACTACTCACTACTGTGTGTGTGCACTTGGATGGGTTAAAAGCAGAGCACAAATTCCGGGTATGGGTCACCATACTTGGCCTCATGTCACATCCTTTCCCCCTTTCCCTTTCCTTTTTTTTATACATACCGGCAGACAGCGCTAGAAGGTGCTAGTGCTTGTCAGTAAATTAGTGGAAAATGAATAGAAATTATGATTCTGTCTGAAGTATGCATTTTAAAACGAACATGCACTAGTGTGAATGTAGCCTAACAGATGTGTAAACTGAAAACTTTGAGCTTTATTAAAATTATTTTCACTTCGTGTTGGATATATTTAGTTCCTTTGTGCAGTGGCTCAGGAGTCATAATCTGTATAAACGTCAATAAGCTGAAAAAAAATATTTTGAGATAATGTAATCTTGTTCAAATTGATTTCATAAAATTGGTATTGAAAAAGTATCATTCAGGGACTGGTATCAAAGTCAAGGTATCGGTATCGGCATCGATATCGAAAATTTTTGAACGATACCCAGCCCTACCCCTCACATTGACTACATAAATGAAATACTCTAAGTCAGATACACAAATAATTTTGTTTGTGATGCCACTACTAGAGGATAACCCTATTAAAAAAAGTCTCGTAAATGTGATCATTTTGTGTTGTCAGGTCATTGGTTTGCATTTAAACCAGTAAAAAGGGTCATTTCAATAACGGATTGTGGTGTTTATCAGTGTATTAGTGTGCATGCAAATATGTTTAATGAATGTTAATACGCTTTCTGTTACTGCTCTATGAAAATAAAACATGCTGTGTTTTGATACTCTGAACTGCTTAAACTCTCTTAGATAGAACAGTCTTTGGGCTATTTTGATAATGCATGTAACAAAACAAACAGAAAAAAATTCATAGAACAACCGATAAAATTTTCTTGGCAGGAAGTTACCAGTACATTTCCCTTTAGTCTTAAAAACATTTCCTTCAACAACCCTAAAATACTACACAATATAGTGTGTAATTTAAAATGTGGAAAAACACCTGTGACAAATCAATATGGAAAATTCCATCATATTAACAAAATACATTGGTCTGTATTTTTATAGACTTTTCTTAGAGTGCACATTATCAGATGGAGTAGTCCAAGGATCTTAAAGCTGTGTGTGACTTTGAAGTGTACACAGAAAAATCAAAGTTGGCACACCACAGCTTCTAAAAGGAGAAAAATATTTATTGTGTTCTCACCACAGGTAACATTTCAAGCCTGAAAGCTTTTCATCAGACAGCTTTTAGATTCAAAACGTTACCTGTGGTGAGAACATACATTTTTTTCTCTACTTTTTTGAACTGTGGTGTGCCAACTTTGATTTTTCTGTGTGCGTTTTTTGTGGTTGAGCACATTAATCATTTGACAGCCCTAGTTAAAATCACTATATTTCTTGCTTAACGTGAACCCAAAATATGTTGAAATCATGCTTATTAATAAATGTTTTGATAATTGCTGATGCCCCTAGTAATTATGCGTCTAGTTTTAATGTACAACCTATTTTGGGTTCATTTTAAGTCAGCCATATAGCAATTTTTAAATAGTAGAGCTAAATAAAACTACCCAGAAGGTTGGGTTAAACATTTGTGACCCTGGACCACAAAACCAGTCATAAGTGTAAATTTCTCGAAATTGAGATTTTTACACCATTGAAAGCTGAATAAATAAGCTTTCCGTTGATGTATGGTTTGTTTGGCTGAGATACAACTATTTGAATATCTGGAATCTGAGGGTGCAACAAAATCAAAATACTGAGAAATCATTGTCCAAATGAAGTTCATAGCAATGCATTTTTCAATCAAAAATTAAGTTTTGATATATTGGTGGGAAATTTACAAAATATCTTCATGGAACATGATCTTTACTTAATGTCCTAATGATGTTTGGCATAAAAGAAAAATCGATAAATTTGACTCGTCCAATATATTTTTGGCTATTGCTACAAATATACCTGTGCTAGTTATGACTGGTTTTGGTGGTCCAAAATCACATTTAACTCAACTGCTGGGTCACTGGATTTGTTCATGTTTTACCCATATTTTACCCAGCACTGTATTTAACCAAGCATTTTTAGCTCTAGCTGTATTATCAGCCAGAAGTAACTTATAAGATGCTAGAAATGCAAAAGCACTGGCGTTTGCATATTGCAAAAGCATGAAAGAGTTAAATGTCTTCATCTGTGATGCTGACGGAGGCTGTCCATCAATGACCAACACCTCTGAAATGTGTGTGTGGGGGGGCCACATGCTTTTAATAGGAGACTCTCTATAGCTTGGACAGGTGGGCCAAAGAAATTGGATGATTAATGTCACATTTGGTTGAAATAAGATGCTGTCTGTCACCGTGTTAATCACAAATGCCA
This sequence comes from Labeo calbasu, assembly GCA_019740295.1. Classification (NCBI taxonomy): domain Eukaryota; kingdom Metazoa; phylum Chordata; class Actinopteri; order Cypriniformes; family Cyprinidae; genus Labeo; species Labeo calbasu. The sequence continues at coordinate 4,988 of JAHKKF010487608.1, read as the reverse complement.
TTCATACTTAATGTGAGTGTGTTAACAGATCGGCCCACTTATATTTGTGACTCTCAAGTGTCGCTGTCAATAAAACAAAAAGGCAAACAGACTAAATACTAATGCATTCTAAAATCCATGCACATTTTTAGTCGTTACCCTGCTGTTTTTCTGTCTTTTTTTCTTAATTAGAAATGAATTGAAAATAGCAAGGATCTTATGTATCAATGCAATATTGTCAAGAAAAAGAAACTCTAGTAATACATTTTGACCTTCAGCTACATATAATCCTGATATCTTCACTGAACATTGCTACATGTTCACTGAATAATTAACACTTGCAGCAGACCTCATGGTGTTAATGAGGTTTGCATGTGTCTGTGTCTCACAGGAAGGAGTGGAGGTGAGAGTGGCTCGGATCTTCAACACCTTCGGCTCTCGCATGCACATGAATGATGGGCGAGTGGTCAGTAATTTCATTCTGCAGGCTTTGCAGGGAGAGCCGCTGACGGTAAGACCCGCTCACCTCGTTAAAGTAAAGAACCATGTACAGTGTTAATTACACCTCCTAACTCTCAATTACCGCTTTCACCTATTTCAGCTTCACACAGACACAAATGGGTGTTAATTCAATTTGTAACCTTGTGAAATTACACTCCCATTAAAAACACTTTTATTTCATTGTTTAATCCATTTTTTAAAATTGTATATACAAATAACAGTGTGTATCCATACAGAATGCTGTCTTTTTTTTCTTACCTATCAAAAACCATCTGAAATGACTATTTTGTTATTATTATATAAAACAGATGGTCTTTGAAATATGGAAGCCCGTTTCAGCCACTGAATTAAAAGTTTAAAAAAGGTTTTTTTTTTTTTTTTTAATCTCATAATTCTGATTTTTTTCTTTCAATTGTGTGTTTATATCTCACAATTCTTTTTTTTTTGTTTTGTTTTTTTTTGTTTTGTTTTTTTATTGGAAGTTTATATCTCCTGATTTAACACACAATTGGGAGTTAAGTTAGAATTGTGAGATATAAACTCGCTATTCTGAGAGTATGTCAGTCCTTTTTCACTCAAAATGTAACTTTATATCTCAGAATTGTCCGTTTATATCTCACAGTTCTGAAAAAAAAGTCAGAATTGTGAGAAATAATGTCACAATTGCAAGATGTAAACTTACAATTGCGAGAAAAAAGATTTGTCTTTGCAATTTTGACTATTTCTCGCAATTGTGAGTCTATATCATGCAATTTTGTGGGGAAAAAAAAACTCTCAGAATTGAGAGTTTATGTCTTGCAGTTCTGACTTTATAGCTCACAATTGCGAGTTTGTATGACAATTTTGAAGAAAAAAAAGTCAGAATTGCGAGAGAAAGTCACAATTGTGGGATACAAACTTACAGTTGCAAGTGAGCAAAGTGAGTTTTGACTTTGCAATTCTAACTTTATTTCTCACAATTGTGAGATTCTGAGAAAAAAGTTCATATCTTGAAATTCTGACTTTCTCACAATTGTCCGAAGAAAAAAAATTGTGAGAGAAAAGTCGCAATAACCCTTTTTTTTCAGTGGTGGAAACGGTCTGAAAATGACATTAATTTTGGAATATTTTGAATATTTTTTTATTTACCCTTTGGCTAATTTAATAGCTAGAATTTTAAATGCACACAGTTAATTATATTTTAATATATTTAAAATATTTTTTACATTTTTTTGCATAATGTCATGCTAAAATAAATTATATTTGTAACCAACCATAAAATGCATTGAACACTAGCAATAAATAAATAAGCAAACAATTAAATAAATAAATCCGTTTTAATGTGACCTTCATATAACAAAAGAAAAAAACATTTACGTTAATACAAAATCAACCCATGTGACATGGTCTTGAATCACCTTGAAATGTATTCGCTTCCTTATTGTAAACCCTTCAACTCACTTGAGGATGTTACATACTGATTGACTGTTCCTCAGTCACTTTGTAGCAGCTCCTTATCTTGCTGCATGTGTTCTGATGACTGATTATGATTCTGGTCGTTTCTCCTGCACCTTTTCCAGGTTTACGGTTCAGGTTCTCAAACAAGAGCTTTCCAATATGTGAGGTAAGCACTGACAAAAAACTGAATAAATGTATGGGTGGGGTTTAAATCTAAATCTAAAGCACCAGAGTACACACGTGCAAAAGTAAATAGGATGGAAAAGTACTATGAAAATATAAAAACAGCAAAATATGAAAGTGTAATACCATGATTGGCTGCTTTTCCCATCAGTGAATGTTCAAACTGAGCACAAATGGATTGAAGCAGAAAATAATCTGTAAAAGATGTGTTAAAAATCAGCACTCAAACAAAAATGAAAGGAGTAAATTGGCCTGTTCTGTATAAATAGGCAATATTACAAATTTGAGGGAAAAAAACAACTGCCATAAACAAAGATTTACGTAACATCCATCTGTCCCTTTTTTCCCCATTTCCATCTGTTTTCAACCCACCTCTAGTTTTCTGTATTATTCCTTCTAATGTTAATGTGCATGTGAACGATAAGAGCAGAGAAAAAAGACCATCTGGCCTCTGTAATGTCAAAAGAACAGCACAAATGAAACATGTGAACAAACAAAAGTATTAAAATGAGCCTGGCTGCATCAGCACAGTCCCATATTTAGTCTTAATGAAATGAACCTTGGGGAAAAACAGTCCGTCCTGACAGATTGCTTCATAGCGTTTTCAAGGACGGAGGTCTGCTTTTGATGGGATTACTAATGCTTTCTGGTAATTGCGCTGAAGGTATTTCAAAGGCTGAACTCTGTGTTTTGATTTAAAATGCTGCCGAGTTTGTGTACTGACTGATAATGTGGTAGTGCTTTAGTGGAAGCAAATTTATCAGTTTTTAATGGTCTTTGGACCCCCAGTCCATAAACCTGTGGGACTCTTAGGGAAGTGAGAAATACAAATAACCAGTGGATATATTTGTATACTATGTTACTCTGACCACTGGCGTGGTCTGGCAGAGCCATCTTGTAGCATCAGCGCTGATTATGGAAGTGAGTGTCGTATGACCTTCACCGTTTGTGTCAGAAATTTTATAAATGCCTGTTTGATCTGAGCATCATGTATCTTTCATCATTCGTCCACCTCCAGGGAACAGAATGGCAGAAATGATCTCGAAATATATTACGGCACTATTTGTGGGCGGTATTTTGAGAGTAGTTTAATTAACCCAGTTTCATCTAGAGGTATATGGCTGCTTGGCTTCATCTTTAATAGACTCGACACTCCGGCGGGGTAAGAGATTAGAGCCATCGTGGGTTATTTGTAGTCTCCGTATCTCCGTAAAACAAACATTCTCCTGGATAAGCAAAGTTCACATAATTAGGAGTGTGTAATATAACACACGTGACTGACTGCAGAATTTTTCTTCAGCTTTCCTCTGTGAAATTATTTCTCACAAACCAGTCTTAAATGACAGACATTGATTGAGTGTTTGAAAGCTCTGCCCAGCTTTTAATTATCTGTTCATATATAAACTGCTGCCCACCTTACTGACAGAAGTGTTTTTGGCATTGGTGACACTGGGGAGTTCATTAAGTCATAATTCGGGTACATTCAAACAGCGTAATTCAGAGGGAAATGTAGGATGAGTTCATACTGTACCCTGCAGGTATAATGCAACATTACCACTCAGCATAGGGTGAATTTGAAATTTAGAGATCTTTGAACATTTTCCTTTATGCAGCCTCTTAATATGTATACATAGTGCAGATGAGAGTGCAGGAAGCCAAGGCCAGTCCTTTGGACATAAAGTATCTACCTTTAAAGAGGCATTTACAAGAAGAGATGTTTAATTGTTGATGTGGTTGAAGAGAATGTTTTTTTCAGTCTGAGAAAGAAGTTATTGTAAACTAGCAGATCAGTGTTTAACAGCAGTGTCAAGGCTTCACAGAGAATGCGCATGCTACCTTGGTTTAAAAAAAAATGTCAAACACATCAACACATGTGATACAAATGATTTATATTACTTTAAAAACTTGTTTCTATCCATTTTATTAAAGTACTAAAAAGCAGTCTTTTTTTGTTTGGTGTGTTAAATGTCCTTAATACCTATACAAATATCACTGAAAGTAAGAAAGAAACAGCATAAAGAATCAGAGGAGAAGACTCTTTAGTAAGTCCAAAAACAAGCCCGAAATGCTCTTTGTGTTCTGTGGGTTCAGATACTTTGAAACCCGATTTCATCTGAAAATGTAATTTTAGGGTCATTTTTTTAGGATTTTTTACCCAAGCAAAGTCTCTGAGAACCTGACACATTGTACTTCTGGAGACTCCAGGTAGGTTTCAGTTCTGGAAAATGGTGACGCTGGAGACTAAATGGTCATAATGGTGTCACACATAATTCTTCACCTTAATTCGTAATTATTTTGCAGTTATCATGTGTCTTTTCTTCTCCACATGTTTTTCTCACTGTGCTGACCCAACAAGCATTTCGCTGTTCAATGGCCATGCCTTAATTTTGCAAATTCTAGTATTACATTAGTATTGCATTCTTCTCATGTGGATTTGATAATTGTTAAGAGTTAAAACTCTTTTTCGGCTCATTTTATCTATAAGAATATAGGGAATATATTTTTTTCACTTCCAGCCTTCTTGGACAAATATATATATGTATATATATATATATATATATATATATATATATATATATATTAGGGCTGTCAACGATTAATCGCGATTAATCGCATACAAAATAAAAGTTTGAGTTTGCCTAATATATGTGTGTGTACTGTATGTAATTATTATGTATATATAAATACAAATACATTCATGTATATATTTAAGAAATATTTACAAGCATATGTATTTATTAGAATTTTTATATAATTTATATTATATATAAATAAAATCATTTTGTATATTAACATATTTCTCATATATATACACATTAATTTGTGTGTATTTATATATACATAATAATTGCACACAGTACACACACATATATTAGGCAGACTTAAAC
>JAHKKF010487599.1:0-24371 GCA_019740295.1 Labeo calbasu | reverse complement strand
TAATCATAAATGTCTTTACTGTCACTTCTGATCAATTTGATGCATCCTTGCTAAATAAAAGTATGCATTTCTTTTCCAAAAACACATTTTCATATGGCTTTTTGAAAAACAAAAACTGTATTTAGTAATTAAAAATATATTTTATTATTATTATTTTGCCAAGTATCTGCCTGACCCCATTATAATTTTTAATAAATGTAACAAGTTTCGCATATACATATATATACATATATATATATATATATAGATAGATAGATAGATAGATAGATGTAAATTCTCTTCTAAAACGGAAAACCCCCACAAGCTCTCAACAGATTGAAATACCTCTGTGCCAAAACTTAGTCTGAACCGCAGTTTCCCTGCCAATGATTCAGAGTCCACAGAGACAGCTGTCATTGACTGGGCGGGTTGGATCAGAGGGTATGGAGAGACAGATCAATCAGCACAGGAGAGATGAAACTGAATAGACTCTCTTTTCAGGGCACTATTGAACTGTTATTTAGCTTCCCCACCAATGACTGCTTACACAATCCCTCAGTCAATAGTAACGTAAGATTCAATCATCTCAGGTTAGTAATTTCTTTAATTAGATTCTAATGCGCTAAAGTGCTTTACGTTTTTGGCAACAAACATCCCAAATGCACTGCATTTAGGAAAGTCCTACGTAAATAGTTTGTGCCGTGTCAAACATTTAAACTCGAGGCTCACGTAAATGTTCAATTACTGACGATGAATGTGAACGGACAACTCACGAACGGTTTACTCTAAGACCTGTTTTATATGTATTCAATGATTTTTTTCTATTAAAACTGAACTTGAAGGTGTCCCTGTGGGAGTCACTACAATAAAAAAATGCATGTGTAGTCATAAATGCGTTTCCCATCAAATCAATTTGATTTAAAATGAAAAGGTTAAATACTGCATCAACAAACAGCAGTGAGGTTGACAGGCAAATTTCCTTTAAGACCTTCTGAAGAGTTTTTCATTGACCCACATTTCCGAGACACAACGTCGCAATATCTCCCCTGCGTCTCTCGCAATCAGTATAATATCATTCTCATGAGCTTCCGCGCTCAGCTAACAATTGTCCTCTGTCGCAAGATGGAAACAGACAATATTAGCAGCTTTTGATGGCTCTGCAGGGAAGACACAGTGAGTTTTAAAACCCACTTCACCACATGCTAGCACTTCCAATAAACCGAAAAATGGCAGTAATCAAACACAGCATTAGCTCTTGCAGAGGACAACTGTGGTGTACACTGGGAAATCACCTTGACTTATATATATGATAACTTCTTGCTGCTTAAAATTGTTTTCCACTTTTATCTCAATAAATATTTTAATGTAGATAAATCAAAAGTAAATACTATTTTTTACCTGAATAAAAGCTCTTCGTTTTAAGGCTATCACATATTTTGACAACTAGGCAAGACATTTTAACAGTGTGAAGATTTTCCTCAAAAATTAAAATAGAAAAAGCAAAACTCTGAGTCACCTTGGTTTTGTTGCTGGAGTGTCTCTGTGAGGTCCTGCAGGTGCAGTAGAAGAAGACCTCCAGCGCCTAACAGCAGCAGGAACCAAAAGGAGCAGGGGAGTCTCATGACCGTTGATCGTAGGGACCTTCTTCTACCTCCACAGCTGGCCTCCAGCACCCTACACTCTACCCACATGACGGCCTGTGACGCACGGCCCTGACGGTGGGACCTACACATGCACACGCACACACAAAGAAAAAAACACAGTACCTTAGCAACCGAGGCAGTCGTGACTGCTTTACTTTTGCAAGACGAGCTAGTCAGCAAGGGTCAGGATCTAGAATTTTTTAGGGTGCCATTTGAAACTCTGTGCAACACCCAGAAAACTCTAGCACTGTGGCAGCAAGTTTTGCATGCGCAAGCAGCACTCATTTTCAGAAAATCGACTTTGTTGAAAACTTTTATTAGTTTAGTCAGTTAAAAATTGAAAAGGACAATGGACCGTCCGTATTTGTAAATTTTTATTTCCGTATCTCACATACTACAATGCGCATGCATTTATATAAATAGCATGTTGTGTTTTCGCAGATTTATCTGATGAATATTCTGCTGACTGCAAGGTCCCATTTCCCACAAGAGAGGATGCAAGACTGAGAATAAGAAAGAGAGAAAGGGAGGCACGGTTGTGTGTCGAGTGTGTGCCAGGTTTGCTGTTCTCAGCAGGTGAGAGCAGCATAAGGAATCATGTGCTCCGAGTCTATAGGGAATCTGAAGCCTACACGAAACATCTTGCCCTGCCTGTTCCATGTGTATTCTCTATACTTAGTGAGATTAGACTGCCTGACTCAACCGACCCACACAAACATAAATTCTTATTACAAACATTCATCATAGAATGTGCCTCGCAGAGCTTAACACCAAACAAATCCGGTGCACTGAGGAAGAAATTATAGACTGATGTGAATTAATTTGCTTTTAACATTATTAATAGGGCTGTGCATAATAACGTTAAATCCACATTAAATGGCACTTTTTCGCAAATAGACTGCAACTCGTTTTCAACAGATAGTAAAAGGCAGTGCTTAACCTTCAGAAAATGACTGAAGTCAGCTTCAGGAGGTCAAACTAAATTTTACATGAGGTGTTTTATTTTCCATTCATTTTAGATGAGGTTTGCAAACCTGCTTCCCAATTTGGGACATGTCCCTGATTTTTGTGGTCTTAAAATGAACTTGAAATATATAAATTACAGGACATAACTCTGTTAGGGGTTGATCGTTTATCGGCCTGGACGATTATCGACACCGACATTGAGCATTTTCAAGATTATCGGTATCGGTTGTTTTCAAAACTGATTTGCCAATACAATAATTTAAAAGCATTTAAAGAATTTTTTTGTCAGAGCCCTTATTATTCTTGTTAACACTATGATACCCAAATTTAATACACAAATAAACTTTTATATAAATAAACTATAAACTATATATTCTTACCATACCATGCAGAATTGACGCACTACACGTAAACAATATACTTTGTTGTATGTTCCTGTCAAAATAAAGTTCAGAGTTCAGTTGGCGCCGATAGCCTTGTGGGCAGCATGCCAACATGTAGCACCGTTGCGCTCCAGGCGTCCCGAGTTTGAGTCCTGGCTCACGAACCTTTCTCGATCCCAGCCCCCTCTCTCTCCCACTTTGTTTTCTGTCACTGCTTTACTGTCCTATCAAAAAATAAATGCAAAAATGCCAAAAAATAAAAATAAAAATAAAGGAGTCAGAAATTCTTCAAATTTTAGGAACAACCATAAGATACTGCTGGTTTTTCCAGCTGTGGGCTGAACCAATGCGCAAACGGCAATGTCACTAGCAAACTAGTGCTTTCTTTGTTTTTAGCTTAACAGAGGAAGTCGGCGACACTGACTCGTCATTTCCGCAGTAGTGGATGCACCTGTATGCATGTTTCACGTGGAATAAAAAATATGAGAATATTTGTTTTCTATCTGAATTAGTTAATTTAAAAGTAGACATTTCACTCAATGTAGATATATTTTTCATGTCTGTAAGGCAAGTATACACAAAGTTTAGAAGTTTCACACGCAAATTCAGAGACCAAGACGGCAAAAAGCGCATCCTGTTTGCTTTCTTTATTTTACAAAAGCACACGAATAAACATAAAGTCTTTACAGATTCGAAAGGTGTATTACTTTTATCTGTATGACCAAAAATGACGGAGTATTTTAAGAGCAAGTGACCGCATCGGCGCCTCCATCTGTCATGTAGTAAGCGCGCTAATGTTCAGCTTCTATACTCCGCACAGACACTTCAATAGCACACATTTTTTTAGGTCAACATTAGACTGAGCGGCCATGTAAAGTTGCTACTACTTACATATTTGTAAGCCATATTTAAGGTTGATAATTGATATTTGAGCGGTTGGATGTCCTGTCCAATGTACTATATACTATATTACCACATAGACCAGCCATTAACGATCTGTCCATCACGGACTGCATGACTACACCACTTCCTGTGGAATTTTTTTCTTTCTATGACTAAGAATCTCGACCAAGCCTCGACCAAAATTTTATCAGTTGCTCAGTCACAGAAAGAAAAAAATTCCACATGAATGCCTTGAAATGACTTAAAATCACGTGTTTTTAAACCACAATGCTTAAAAACGTGTACAAACGGTAAGTTTATGTGACCACATAGCACAACAACACCACATGAGCGTGTTACCTGCAATAAAGACGACAGTATAAAAATTTCGGCATTTATATCGCCCACTACTAATATGTAGTGAGTATCTTTGAAATGAGACAAAACTTTTAGCTGGTCCATCAGAATAAATCAAAGCCCAGCAATTACAGAAATTATTTGTAGCATTGTAAATGTAGCTTCATTTGCTTTGCAAAGCCATTTTCATTTGCTTGAAAGCATTTTCCATTCAGCACTTAAATGTAAGTGCCACATTTTCCACTGTAAAACCGAACATCAAGCCTTTGCCAGATGGAAAACGGCCTTATCATCTTCCCACATCAAAACACCAAAATTGCAGCTTGATGTGTACAGTCGCATCTTTGCAGGCAATCACAGCTGAGGTGATGGGGGTTAGATTTCTTTAACAACAGCTTTGAGTAAAAAAACACCCCATGCACCTGCTCCTTCATGGACGCCCCCTTTCCTTTTATCTAGGCTTGATTGCTTTTCCCTGGATTGGACCACTTCCCCCATTACCCCTGTCCCAGGATACTGCTGAACCCTGACCTGTATGATAGTGGGATTTAAAAAGGTCTTGAGTAGCACAAGGAAACCTGTGGATGTAATCTAGAGCCGCTCTCCTCACTAGAGCCAGAGGATCTTCTGCTAATGAAAGCAGCTCTCTCACCAGATGCTACCCTGCCTTTTAAGATCTTCCATTTGACATCCACTTGTGATTATACTTTTAATTCAAACCCAGGTCAAAAGGGATACATTTTTTCCACTTTGACAGTTTTTAATAATTACTGCTTCTATTAAGCAAAATCTCTTATGCAACTGTTGTATTTGCCCATTAGTCAGATTCTAATTTTCATAAGAAATATGGAAATTAGATGGATGGATCATTTTAAAGTTATTCTTTAAAAAAGTCACTTTACAAAAAGTTTTATTCTAATTACCATGAGGCCAAAGTCATTTCAAGGTTCAGAGAAAAATAAAATAAAATACCTAAAAAAGCTGACTATTTTTTGTTTTCTATTGTTGAAATATTGTTGTTGAAATATTTTTCCAAATTATGTAAATAAACTCTTAAATAAAGTGAGTCATTTTAGAGGCAGAGCAAGTTATTACATTCTAATGAAAGATCACAAAGCAAGCATTTCTCTTAACATGCACCAATAAATTCTGTGCAATTAGACCAATAAAATGTATAAACAAAGTAAATAGGGTTCATTTTGATTGTTCTGTCAAGTCTGAAGTCATATGATAATGCTAATAACTGTGTATAGAAATTCAGATACAGCACAGTGGCCTGTTTCAATCCTGTTTTATTGCAGTTTGATGGAAATTTGGAAGTTGTAACCACATCCCAGACTTGCAAAGACCAGCTGTGCTCAATTACCCATCTTAAATTAAATCTGTGTACTTACATAAACAGACAACATCAGTTTTGTCTGAACAGCTGTTAATTACAAAAGATGCAAGGTTGTGTAGATGTACACAGACTGCTTACAGCTGCAAATTGAGTTCTGCAAAAAATTAGTTCCTAGTAAAGCTAAGTTAAAAAGAGCCTTGACTCCTAAACTACTGGTGTATCCAATCCAAGCTTCTGTACGCTGTGTAGTGTCACATTAACATTCATTACAGTGACAGATGGAGGACATACTCGCAAATCAATACCACTGTAAGCTCCCCACCGACTCCTACTTCACGTCCTTCCTTGCCCAACACACATTCATCATTGCTCTGAATATTATACCTCACTTTTGCAATTATTACCCTGTTGAATCAGTACTCTGAAATTAGAAATGATTAAAACCATTGATCCAGTTTACAACGTTCAAGCACAGCAACCATATTGCATTGATTTGTCAACATAATCTCAGTGTAATCTTATTAAAAAAGCAGCGTTTATCTCCGCATGCTTTTTTGAATAATAATTCCCTATCCAAGGTAAAATCATTTTAGTACACACCGATGGTTTTTTGCGCTCAGGTAGTTTTTTGCAGAGAACTGACACTGCAGGATTGGAAATTCAAGCTGAGAGGCTAAACAAAATTTGCTATCTGTGATAAACTATATGAATAGTAAGTCCAATTCAAGGTGTCAAATAAAGTTTTTCTGTATGTAATTAAAATCAGTCCTAACAATCTGCTCCTTCTGAAAGCTGTGGAAAACGCAATGATGTCAAAACCTTTGAATTAATGAATTATGAGCATTTAAGTTAGTTAGTAGTTCAGCTACAGTCTGACAAATGTACAGTCTGAATCATAGCAATAGCAGATTTGAAAAAAAACACACACTTTTCGATTGAAATGTAATGTGAATGTAAATGAAAAGTGAAAAATCCCCATAGAAGCGCTTACCCAAATGGCTTGATTTTACAATAACTTTTCCTCCCTAATCATATCGAAATGGTGGAATAAATCACTCTCGCCGCACAGACAGAAATCAATTGATCTTTATATAAATGAGATATGGGACTCCTTTGTATTATTAACTTGGCTATCAAAAATCTGCTTTTATGCCCACTCGCGCATTTATCTTCTATACGTTACATCAAAGGAGAAGATAGCTTATCCTTGAAATATTCTCCAGCCCACTTCCTTAGGTATTACTGGAGTGAATGAAAGATGTCTCATTATAGTGATTCTCTCACACTGAATAAAAATGATACTGCGGCATGCATGACTCACGGCTCATGCTTTCCAATCATACAGGGTTTTAGGACAGTGATTCCCAACCAGTGGTATGTGTACACCAGGGGGTATTAAACCTATAAAAAAAGAAATTACGACTTTAATATAAAACTTATGGCCATCAGTAGCATGTATAAATAGATATATGCAGTGTTGGGGAAACTTATTAATAGTAATGCATTACAATTTTGCGTCACTCCCTGAAAAAGTAACTAATTCCGTTACTTAGTTACTTTTTATAGAAAATAATGTGTTGCATTACTTTTGCGTTACTTTTTAAATCTGGGCAGGTCTTCTTTGTTTTTAATATAAAACAATGCTAATGTAAAAGCTCTTTTACACCAAAAGTGAAATGAATTCACCTCAGGCTGAAAGAAAAGTACATTTATGCAGGAGATCACTCTTCAGCTATAAAAAAGAAATGAAGCACAAATGTTAGGTTATTATTAGTTAAATAATTTTTGCTTATTAGTATAGTTAAATTGCATCATCGAAAGTGAGCAGCAAAGACACTGGTTAATAAAACAGGATTAAATACATAAAGGATATTTGTTTTATTTAACATATTTAATTATTGTGGGGTTGCGCCATATTCTGAGTTTGCATTTCACTGTTTTTATTCATTTTGAGGAATACTGAATCTGTTTTTTATGAGTGAAATGAATTAATGCATATTCACATTTTGTCTACTACAACTCAGATATTTTTCTTATAAATTCAAAAGTAATGTGTTACTTTACTAGTTACTTGAAAAAAGTAATATTATTACAAACTCGCGTTACTTGTAATGCGTTACCCCCAACACTGGATATATGATTAATAAATACTAGGAGTGGGCGATTTACCAGTATACCAGAAGAAATTTTGGACTATTGTATGGTCACGAAAATTTAACGTTTGCACGTGTTTTAAGCATTGCGGTTTAAAAACAAGTGATTTTAAGTCATTGAAACACAATCAGCAGCGAAAGAGAACTCATTTTGCTCTATATGCGCCTGCTGTCTGAGAGGTTGTCTGAATATTGAGTTATTTTTGCAGCTTTATAGGCCTTGAACGGTTGTATGCGTCAAAATGCCTGTCTTTGCAAGAAAACACACGTATAACAGTATATTGGATCCGGGCAGCTCTTAAAGTGATAGCAGTAATATTCCTGCTGTCTGTCATTCATGCTAATCAAACAATAAAAGAGAGAAAATTTCTCACTTTTGTAACTTGTTAATTTGAATTTGCCATGATTTTATTTTTTAGAAATTAAGGAATCGCTGTAGTTCATGCATCTTTTCTGCAAAGATATTTAACAAGTGATTTGTTTAACATTTACATCATGTTGACAACTTAATGTGTGGTGCACTTGGAATAGAATTTTCTTTAACTAAAAACTAAAACTTTAACTAAAAATTACATTACATTTTCAAGTTGACTAGTTAAAAATCATAAAAAAATCGAGATTTACATTTTTTGCCATATTGCCCATCATTAGATGAAATATATATTTAATTCACACATTGAAGTATATGCAGAGTTTTTATATTTTGATTACTTTATACAATGTCTGTAGCATTTTTCATTTATTTGTTCTACTGTAGGTTTTTTTTTTTGTGCTATTGCTTGTAATTAGTTTCTTATTCTTATTTAATCACAGTGAGTTTTTTTTTTTAATTTAATTTAGGGTAGTAATAGTTTTTTGTGACACTGACATTGGTGACAAGAATTATGACATTTCTATGATATCAAAAAATGTTATATCATAAAAGACCTTATTCAAAGCAAAAATAACTACATCATAACAAAAAAAAATTATCATATCGTGATATAAGATTCTGGTCATATTGCCCAAAATAAATACATATAAGTTAAGAACTAATTAATAACAATATTAATAATTATCATTATTGTTGTTGTTTCTGCTGTTATTAATAATATATACATAATTTTTTATTGTTTATATATTCGTTGACATAAAATAAATATTTTAATGACCACAGAAGTTTTACCTTAGTCATAATTATTATTTTTGTTGTTATTAATAACACTTATATTAGTACTACTACTACTACTACTATTAATAATAATAATGACTGTGATCATGACTGTGAATAATAATGGTTAATAATTAATGATTATTAATATTATAAAATAACATTATAAATAAGCAAATTATAATTAATTATAATTAACAATTAATTTTTGTTATTAATTATCACTTAAAGATACTTTTTAAACATTTTAAGCAGAAAAAATTGTGTGGATGACAAGTAAATGGAGAGTCACTTCATAACAATTTTACAGTTTCTTATGCATCACCCTAAAAATCTTCACAGCAACCCGTCAAAATAAAAGTTTGGTTTCACTTGACAGTCAGAAATACTGTATATTAATATATTACTTAATGTAAAGATAGTACTACTACTAATAAAAATATTATTAAAACAATGTTTAAGGAATATTTACCAGAAAAAATATTTACTAGAATTTATTCACCAGAAAACTGTAAATACACAACACAGTATTTCTGAAAAATAAATAAATAACCTATAATAAATTAATTCTTTATTAAATCTAATTATCTTTCATAAATTCATTATACATGCTTCTGATTATTAAAATGAAATGAAACTATTAAAATAGAATCCAGAAAATTCATGAAAATCAGAGATTCAGAAACAAAACTGAATTTGAGAAAAATAATAAAACGTATTTCATAGTTTTTGTTCAACTTTTAATAAACTGCTGTTAAATTCTGCAAGTTTCATGATTTCAATTAATTAGACATGCTTTTTCCTAAATGTTTTAATGTAACCATTAAAATAGAGTCTAGAAAAATTGAAATGGAATTTAGAAAAAAATATAACAGATTTCATAGTGCCGTCTTTATTTCATCTGTGTCTTTGTTTTAGTTGTCCTTTAGTTTGTTACTTGCATAGGTTCTTAAACATAAAATAACAAACAACTATTTCATGATATAAATTGTTGTTGTGAAATAAAATTACTATATCATGAAATAAGAATTGACTTCATCCTTGTACGCTAACTTACTAATATAAAGATCTCTCCATACCTGTAGGCTCGGTAGTTGTTTACCATAATCCTGTGTAGTGGCACTGGAATGTGATTATTATTATTTTTATTTTAAAGGGGGGATTAAATGTTTTGTTTTAATAGATCAAATAACAACGATCACTATTTGGATAATCTATTATTCAATTACTTTTCCTGTTGTTCTGGGTTTTTTTCGTAGTATCGGTTCAGTAGTGATATTTTAGTCAGGTATCGTAGCGAATCAAAATTTTGGTATCGTGACAACAGTAGGTAAGACACACCTATTTGAAATATCAAGTTTTGTACAGCTAAAAATAGGACGCAGATGAGACCGGAAGTCCACTTTTACAGGAGAAAAGGTGGATATTTAGAACATTTAGCTGAAAAAAATCCTGAATAAAAAGTTTTTGTCCAGTCTTCCTCTGCTTGGGAAGAACTATATTGATTCCCAGGCATGTGTGATATTAACCTGCGTGGATTAATGATTAGAGACCCGCCAAAGCCTTTTCATTTACAGATCACAGCATTTTTTCATTAAGTAAACCGCTCCTAGAACATGATGGAGGAAGGGCTGTGATTACTTGGGGATCAAAGGAAGGACAGAGAGGGAGGTTAAACCCAGTCCTATGTGTACATAGGACCCTCATCCATCAGCTGCTTTCTGCATGGATATACAGAATAATCTGTAAAAGAGAGCATGAATCTCAAAAATCTCCTCAATTTCGTTCTCATCTCATCTCGTCTTTAAAAATCTATGCCCACCCGTTTTGGTTTCATAAATCAAACGCATTGGCACTGTATTTGCAGACAATTCGTTGTAGGCTATATCTTATAATCCATAGCTGTCACCCATCAGTAATTACTTGCACCACGTGATTGTTAAACTGGGATTTAGGGTGATCTGTTTATTACAAAACGCCTTGTCGTGAGTTGCAGACCATCCTTAATCAGAGTGCTGTGTGGTGTGAATCACCAACAGAAATTATGCATTATGTGGGAACCTTGAGCATTCATCATTTAGTAATTCATTATTACAAGAGCATACTTTTTGAAAACGTGTCGAAAACTGACACGAAAGAGAAGAAATTTTCTTTGCACTCAAAAAGTATTTTCATAGCTTCATAACATTACAAATGAACCGCTGATGTCACATGGACTATTGTAATGATGTCCCTACTTCCTTTCTGGTCCTTTAACTATCCCTTTAAATGATTCACTAACATTTACCACAAACTTGCTGTCCTGCTTCACACAGATACTCTTGTGGTTAATTACTAAATACAATTTCTTGCAAATACGATAATTCTGACATCATTTGAAGGCTACATATATCACATCCTTAATAAAATGTTTTAATCAAACTATGAATCATTAATAGTCCTTTGAATCAAATTAAGTTTGACGTCTAATTCGACTAAGATGCAACCTGCTGAGTGTATATTCACTAATGTCCTAAGAGAATCACTGCCATAGTAACCGGCCCCATGCGAGTCTCCAGATGCTACTGCCTACCACTGCTCTCACTCAGGTCCTTTTATGCTTCTACTATCCATTAACCTTACTATTATTTTTTTAAGCAGGACTTTTTCACATTCTTGTTGGTCCAAGAACAATATGATACTTTTAGTCATCATGTCCCTCTAACAATAAGGTTGGTTAAAGAAATGGTTTCTTCAAATTTTTCTAGAAATGTAACATTACTTGCTCACCAGTGCAGTGAATGGGTGCCGTCACAGTGAGAGTCCAAAAAGCTGATAAAAACATCACAATAAGTCAATAACACAAATCCAATCCATCATTAAACGGGTCATATGATGTTGCTAAAAAGAACATGATTTTGTGTATTTGGTGTAATGCAATGTGTTTACATGGTTTGAGGTAAAAAAAAAATAAATAAATAAATATTTTTTTACATACTGCACATTATTGTTGTCCTCTCTGCCCCGCCTTTCTGAAACGTGTCAATTTTTGCAAAGCTCGTCGTTCTGAAAAGCGAGGCGTGCTCTGATTAGCCAGCTATTCAGCGCACTGTTATTAGCAAAATACCTAAAGCCTGTGACGGAAATGTTACGCCCCTTTACTATGTTGTGATGCCGCATCCAGTGAGGACATCGCGCCACGCAAACATAACACTACGTCTGCATTTGTGATCACAGAAACGAAAACAACCCCTACTTTACATTGCCCAAAACTCACGTTTGAATAGTCGGTAGCAAATTCTGTAAATATGAAAACGTACTTACAGGCTGTGAGTCAGAAGCGCCAGACTGTCCTTGCAACAAAGTTGGAATTGCCCCACTTTATAGTGTTCACAGCCGGCATTGTAGGCTACTCTCCTAGGTTCAGGAAACAGTCCTCCGTAAAATGTGCTGCACAAACTCGAATATTTGCGTTGTACTGTTCTGGAACTGTTCTTAACCACTGATTTCTAGTTGTGTACTTATTTGGAAGGCCAAACAAAGTAGTTTTGCTTTCGTAACGAAACAGTGTCTCCATAATGTGGCGACGACTGCAACAATACTACAGCGAGAATAAAAGTTGTGCCTACTTTGTTTGCATATCCACCTCATTTTTGCCATAAGAGTGGGAGCGACCTTTTGTAAATTAAATGTGTCTGGCTTCTGGTCTCATCCGCATCTAGCTATGTTTATCTGTACAAAACAGCTCATTTTGCTGCTTGATATTGCAAACTGGTGTGCCTTACCATATTATTTTAATGTATTATCTTAATTATGAACACAATAGTTTGTAGTGCAAACTGTTTTACCGTTTACGGCACTTCAATATTCTTCTTGTTATTCTCTATGGCAGATTATGAACAGGAAGTCTATTACATTATCTCTGTGGGGAGACTTTTTGAAACTTTACAGATCTTATATAAGCACAAACAGCTTGTAACACTCCAAAGACAAAGTAAAACAAGAAATCGTATCATATGACCCATTTAAGTAAGAGGTAATATACATCTATCCAGTTGTTATCGCAGAACAAAGCCCAAATGATTCAGCATGCTGTATATGTGGTATAACAGTGGTTTCAAACCAGCCCTGAGAGCAACCCAAACACTACACATTAGGTTTAGGTCTCTCATATCTGACACAGCCATTTCTGGTCTCTACTAATGAGCTGATAATCATTAAATCAGGCGTCAAAGATGAGGAAGACACAGAAAACATGCAGTGTTGGGAGTGCTCACAGGACTGGTTTGAAAACCACTGTTGTATAAGACTGAAGGGCTTTATTTTAACAACCGGCTGGATGTACGTTATTCCGCTTATTACATGGGTACTTGCCAGAAAAGTAAATAATTACACACGAAATATTGATTTGAATTTAAATATTTGAACGCAAAGCTTCTGTAAAGAAAGCAGTTGCTAGCAAGTGGCAAGATCAAACTAGACAGCATTCACCACATGAATAATTATGGCGATAAAAGACATTGATTTAAGATTAAACTGTTTTAAAATCACACTAGTTTGTTAGTTATCTTACAATCTATTACAATTGTCGCAAAATGACAGCAGCTGCATTTGTATGAAATGAGGGAATGCGTCCGCAACACCAGGATGACATAATTAAATAATTGTTCGCAGAATATTGATTTGAGTTGTAATGTTTTATTAGCCAACTAAAGGCAAAGCTTCCACAAAACTTAGCAAGCGTATAGAGCAGACTGCAGTCACACAGATGAGCCTGTGTTAATAGTTTTTAACTGTTGTTATTAGGGCAGGGCAATTGATTAACGATAATTATCGCACAATATAAACTTCCTCGATAAATGATAACAAGAGTGATAACAAGACTGAAAACTACTGCGTGCGACTATGAAAAAATATTTAGGAGCACCATGCCCGAGCAACTGACCCGTTCAGCATATTTATGTTTGCGCTGAGAGGAGCTTCAAAGGTTTCTACGTGTTTTTGCAACGTTGAGTAATGTATCACAGACATATCTCACCAATCCTTTCTTAAACAAAGTGTAGAGAGAGTGTAAATAAGAGATTCATTGTGCAGCGTAGAGAGTTTGTTGATTAAAATGAAACTTTGTGAGATTGCGATGAACTAAGATGAGTGACAGCTTTTAATGATTTTTAAGGGAGTTTGTAAATGAGATATTGATTTGACACAACGGTTCAATAAACAAGAAGTTAACATTAAGTGACTTACATTTTGCTCTGTTTCGTTGTCAAAAATTGTCTGAAACAAGTCACAACTGAGGCGCTGCTCATCTCCATTTAAACACAGCGGTGTTGCGTTTATGAATGAACGTGCGTTTTTAGACGAATCTAGTGAGTCAATGATTTAATTTCCCATTCATAAAGACAGTCACTTGCTTTATTCCTGAACGAATCAGCTGTTCAAACGAAAATGAATGATTCAGTAATTAAATCAGTGACTTAGTGATTTAGTTACATTTTTAAAGTATCTTTTCAGTTATTTAAATCACTATTATGTCTGTATTCAAAATTTTATATTTAAAACATTAATCTTAACATGAATTTATGAATTTGATTGCACTCATGCCATTTCTGAGCCTCATTAAACATATGAAAATACACCTACAAGCCACGTTTGTGTTCTTCTGTGCCACCTCTGTAGTACAAATAAATTTTGTTAATACTGATTTCATTTTGTTGGTAACTTATTCTTATTCTGTTGTTTTAATTACAAATTTTAAAAAGCTTAAAAAATATATCTTTTTAAAATATTGACATAAAAGATGACATACTTTTGATAAAAATGCTATTACAAAGATAAAAACAAAATTCCCCTGTAAACCACTTTAGGAGTCAAATATCAACTTGTAATGGGAAGTCTAATTTTTGATCAGATTTTTTCATTATTGATTAGAAGGTGCTCCTAAAATGTTTTAAGTTAGGAGCACAAGTGCTCCTAAAAAGAAAAGCAAATGTAGAGCCCTGAATGCTAAATTTCTTTATGTGTGAACTACTCCCTTAATAGTTACAATGTTTGTTTGATGTCGATCCAAATACACATCCTGCTTAGCCAAATCATGGTCAGCACACATGACCATCACCCAGAGGAAACTCTCATCCAGGTCCACTTCTAGCACTACAGGTTCTCGTCTCTTACCAAGCTGCACATGACACACAAAATGATCATTGCTGACAGGTCAGTCATCACCGTGCCTTGCTCTCCCTCTCTCCCCTGTCATCTTGCGACCGGCCTCATGTTGTGACAGTGTAAATTACATCAGTCACTGCACTGGGGCGGACACACGCTCGTGCACTCATCCGATACACACGCGAATACACTCTGCTTGCTCGCAACGTAATACCGCCTGTGTTTTAACAACTCGAGTTCTTTCTCTCACACACGCAGATGCACACACACCGTACGGCTCAGCACCATATGCTGACCTCCCTTACACATGAGGTGCTCTGGCCCTGGAGGGAAATAAATTAAACACTAATATTACTGTGCAGTGGCACGCTTCTCCAAAAGACAGATGTTTACTCGGGATGATCTTTAAACAAGACTCCAGACTTTTCACATCTTTCCTCTCCTTAATGCCAGCCAAAGCTCTCCGTCCCCTGACTATGATGAGTTTAACTGCTGTAACTGCTGGTCTACGTTTCCTAACCCCTAATCTAAACCTTAATAACTAGTGAGAAATGAAAAGCTGACTTGAAATGATTTTACAAATGAAAACAAAAGCAATTTGCGAATTTTGCAGCCGGTAAGACAAGATTTTGCCTTTCTTAATGTTGTTTGCCATGCCAGTGGAAAACATCACATTATGCTTGATCTTCAGTTGCTTCATTAATTAACAAAAGCAATGTGAGTACTGCTATATGCAGCTGCCTGAATGTATGGTTCTAAATGGCAGGAAATCTATTTTAGCCGCATTCCACTAATGACGCACACTTTGGTATCCTATGACTTTTTTAATGCATTAGAGACACAAATACCACATTTCTTTGTACGAAGGACTGTTATCTAACATGAAATTAGGCTTGCATGAAAAGTAGGTAGTTTTATTAACATCACACTGTTTCAAGCTGCTTTAAAAACAACGTGTATTGTGTAAAGCACTATAAAAATTTAATTTACTTGGTTTAACTTGACTAAACACATAAAACATTCCCCCCTAAAATGGGGATTTTGGTCTGTCCCACTTCAGAGTTTTTGGCCTTAACAACAATCCAAATGTCATAATTTAGACATAATCCATAATTTATTGCAATATTCCTTACATCTGGGACACATGAGAAGTAACATAATCTTGACCCTTCTACAGCATTACAGTCCAAGTAAAAAAATCTCCATTTTTTCAATTTTTACACAAACTGTTGTGTTGACTTTGTCAAGCTAAACCATTTGTACAGGTTTCCAAAGTTTCCAAAAAATGTAGAAAAAATATATATATCGCATGGCTACAAGTGTGATATTGCATTTGTACAACAGTTTGACGGCATTAGTGTGTAAATACATAAGATACAACAACTGAGTGTCTTTAAAAACCCTTATTATTAGAAGTATTTTTTTTATTATATAGAAGTATTTTCTTCTCACCAAGCCTGCATTTATTTGATCAAAAGTACAGCAAAAACAGTAAAAAAATTTAAATATTTTTACTATTTAAAATAACTGTTTTCTATGTGAATATATTTTAAAATGTAATTTATTCCTTGCTGTCACATGATCCTTCAGAAATCATTCTAATATTCTGACTTGCTGCTCAAAAGACTTTCATTATTATTATCATTATATAGAAAACAGCTGAGTAGATTTTTTTCAGGTTTCTTCAGTTCAGAAGAACAGCATTTATCTAAAATAGAAATCTTTTGTAACATTATAAACGTCTTTACCATCACCTTTGATCAATTTAAAGCATCTTTGCTAAATAAAAGTATTAATTTCTGAAATTATCCTAACTCTAAGCTTTTTATTTCAGATAAATGCTGATCTTATGATCTTTCTGATCATCAAAGAATCCTGTAAAAAATAAACATTGATAATACTTATAATACCAATAAATGTTTATTTGAACAGCAAATCAGCATAGTAGAATGATTTATGAAGGATCATGTGACACTGAAGACTGGAGTAATGATGTTGAAAATTTAGCTTTGATCACAGGAACAAATTACATTTTAAAATATATTCAAACAGAAAGCAGTTATTTTAAATACTAAAACTATTTCACAATACTGCTTTTGCTGTATTTTGGATCAAATAAATGCAGGCTTGGTAAGCAAAAGATACTTCTTTAAAAACATTAAAAATCTGACCAAACTATTTGCTCCAGAACATATTAATGAGACCAAAAACTGTCCATTAGATTTACCCAAAACAAATTATATCTTATGTTTAACCACTATAGAGACATCAGACCCAGAAGCAAATTCCAGAAGATCTGGCCAAGGTAAGATGGGTTTATGACACCCTGGAGCTTACATCTCCAATGCAAATTTTCAGATAGACGCTATCTTTATTAACAAACCGCATATCTGAAGTCTAAACAAGTACATTCTCTCCTAAAAACTACATTCCAGTGTTTCCCCTAGATTCACAGCTTTTTCAGTACTTTACTCTCTGTATAATAACAAAAATATTTATTTCAGTGAAAAAAAAAGAGTCCAAAACTCTCAATTTCAACATTTTGAACAATAGGACACTACAATCTTTTTCTTTTCTTTTTTTTCAGAAATTTTTGTGTTTAAATTTTTCTGATAATCAAATGAAGGCATTAAACATTCATTTATTTTTAAACCCTTCAAACCCTTTTATTTTTTGCCAAACAAACAGAAGTTTACTGTTAAAATTAATACATGGAAGAAAATTTGTGTGAATATTCTGTTAAAAAAAGTTTTAATAATAATTGTAGATTTTTTTTCTACAATTAAGTGGTCAATCTGGTTGTAATATTTATTTTTATCATTTAATTGTTTTATTTAAATTTGCCAGAATAAGAAATATATAAAGACGTACATTATACTGTACAAAAGTAATACAAGAGTAACATATTTCTGTTACACGTTAAACCATACTTTTATTTTGACAGGTTGCTGTGAAGTTTCTGTGTGTATACAGTATGATATGATAGTTTTCTCAAATGAAAAAGTAAAATTCACATGAAATGGCTTTCACAGCAGCTCTGGGGATGAAGTTCATGTGTTCATGTCATCATATAATGAAACGCAAAGGCTGAAAATCACCGCAAGCCTCACGTGTGCTTCAGTATTTGTGTAGTAAACAAAACCGTGTTTCCGCCATTCATACATACAGAGCCAGGCGGAACATACAGGATTCATATCTAAAATGTCTTTTGCATTTTAATATTCACAGACATTAGTCCATATCGCAATTCGATTTAAGTGACAGACCCAATTTTGAATTCATCCAAAAATGGACGAATTCCGTGGCATTCCACGCTATAGAGTAAATTCCGGTTTTATAAATGGAGTCCGCGATCCTGTCCACGTTTTCGCGAGGGAGAAACTGTAGACGCGCGTCCATGTAGAGACAGAAATGACATGCCGTCTTGTAAACAAGATAAATAACATAAGACCATTTAGTTTGTTTAATAAAAGAACAAGGTATAGACCTGTTCTACAGGAAAGGTAAACTTAAAT
Source organism: Labeo calbasu (assembly GCA_019740295.1). NCBI lineage: Eukaryota > Metazoa > Chordata > Actinopteri > Cypriniformes > Cyprinidae > Labeo > Labeo calbasu. The sequence goes on along the minus strand of JAHKKF010487599.1, from coordinate 5,860 downwards.
GACGTTTGTTGTGATCTGGCGCTACATAGAAAATAAAATTAACTTGACCTTCAAGGGGGGCGGGGGGGTTGTTGGGGGGGCTAATACAATGACAGGGGAAACTATGCATTCTGTGACACAAAAACACTATTATTTATAAAATTATAGTGCATTTGGGCGTCCACCATAACACTCGCAGTGAAAAGTACCGCAAGTGGAGTGATACAAACGGTGAAACGGTTGGAGTTCCGATATCACTAGAATATCGCACTCCTTTCAGCCACTCAAATTCGAGGACCTGAAAAAACTGTTGTGTAGATATATATACACATGAGTCCAAATTTTATTCCCTGCTCATGGAAAGCATGATTAAATGAATTATGTAAGAATAAAAATCTAAGATATGCATTGGAAGTCCTACACATAACAGTCTTCATAGCTTTACCCTGCAGTTGGTTCACTCATCGCCTATGTCACCGGCCTATATTCCATTCAGACAGTGTGACGAGCAGATCTTTTGAATGTCAAACCCCTCATCCTCTCAGGGCCTGACTAATCATAAAGAGTGAGAACTTGTCTTTTTACCTTCTCTCGGAGCTTTCTGATTTTGTCCTTGACATTCAGACAGCAGACTCTGTCATGAGGCTCACAGAGGAATACTGTGTGGGTGCGAGGTGTGTGGGGCTGAAGAGCTGGTGAAGACTTGCGTTAGTGTGGGAATATGTGTGTGTGTGCAAGTGGTAATTTCAGTTTGGATTCTCTGCAGCTATTACAAAACATTAAAGCGATACTCCGTCAAGCAGGGCTGAAATGCTGTCTAAGTAATTACTGCAGCGCTGTGAGAAAATAAATTGATATTATATTGTTGAGTTACTAGTACACTTTAAATACAACATGCATCATAGAAAGAAATATCTGTGAAGTCATTCAATTACTGCAGTACTACACAAGTCAATAACGTGCACCGGTCCATAGAGCCCTGTGAGGATTTAATAAAAATAAAAAGTAACAGACTTAAGTCTGTAGCAGGGCTGCACTGAAGTAAAAATAAAATAATAAATATTACTATCACGACTTGCGTAATGTTTCACTGTAAAATAAAAAAATGGTTCCAGTTTCTGTCTTATTCCGACTAATCGTGCAGCTCTAGTATGTAGTCATTCACTTTAATAAGCAAAAGCAACGACACCAAATTGAACCTAAGTCAGCATCAGACTAAAATACTATCCCAGACTAGTATTACTAGTAATATGTTTGGTCTACACATAAACATTAAGCAGCAAAAGAGAGTGCCAATATCAAAAGTATGCATGGCAAACATATTTACAATATATGAAAGAAAACAACTAAGACTCCGTCATCTTAAACGCACCGAGTGTGCAGCCAAAACAGAAACCAAAGTGATTTCTGTTCTTAAGTGGTTGTTTTAAAATGTTACGACTCTCTGCGGCCTCCGCAAACAGCAAACATCCATTAGTATAATGCTAAAAAATGCATGAGTTGTCCCACAAGTATTATTTCCACAGAATTCAGCAGGCCATAATATAGGCAATTTCTATGGCAGTGACAGCAAAAATAACCCTCTGTACGGACCAGGGTGAAACACAGAAGAAACCGTTACTAGACAAAGTGATCCGATAATGACCAAATGTCGAGCAGCCAATCAAATCAATCCCTTGTGGGGGAAAAGAAGATCTCTGACATTCATAATTCACTCATGGGTGAATAGTTAATGACCCAGATTAAAGATTAAACTTAAATTTCTTTTTAAACTGTAGAAAGAGACATACGTTTGGTAGATGTGCCATATAAAGTGACTTGCAGTACAAATAAGCTTAATCAAACGGAGACAGTGCATAAATAGTAAAATACTCACTGTTTCAAAGGTATAGAACTCTGTGCTAACATTATTTTAATGTGAAAAAACAATTACTTAATAACATTTGTGTAGTCACATCCAATTTTACAACTTTTTTGCCATGACAATGTAATGCTGTAGCCCTAAAATGACTATTAAATGGTTTAAACAAATTTACAGCTCAAATACTACAAACATTTTAACAGAGGAACTGGTGTTTTTAAGTGTTTTGTAAAACTATGCTACCAGTCAAAAGTTTTTGAACAGTAAGAATGTTAATGTTTTTAAAGAAGTCTCTTCTGCTCACCAAGCCTGTATTCATTTGATCCAAAATACAGCAAAAATAGTAACATTTTGCTATATTTTTACTATTTCAAATAACTGTTTAAATGTATTCCTGTGATTTCAAAGCTGAAATTTTTGGCATCATTATTCCAGTCTTCACTGTCACAAGATCCTTCAGAAATCATTGTAATATGCTGATTTGCTGTTTAAGAAAAAAATAGTATTATTAATTATTATTTATATTTAAAACAGTTGAGTACATTTTTTCAGGATTCTCTGATGAATGGAGTCAGCTTGGAGTCAGTAGTCAGTATAATTTTTTTCTTTTTTGGGAAAGAAATAATAGAAATTAACACTTTTATATAGCAAGGATGTTTAAAAATGATCAGAAGTGATGACAAAGACATTTATAATGTTACAAAAGATTTCTATTTCAGATATATGCTGTTTTTCTGAACTTTCTATTCATCAAAGAAACCTGAAAAAAATCTACTCAGCTGTTTTCAACATAATAATAATAAACATAATAATAATAAATGTTTTTTGAACAGCAAATCAGAACATTAGAATGATTTCTGAAGGATCATGTGACGAGTAATGATGCTAAAAATTAATCTTTGAAATCACAGGAATAAATAAAATATATTCAAATTTTAAATAGTAAAAATATATAAAAATGTTACTGTTTTAACTGTACTTTGGATCAAATAAAGGCAGGCTTGGGGAGCAGAAGAGATTTCTTTAAAATGTAATGTACACTGTAAAAAAACAACAACATTTTAAACAATTTTCACCCAGAATTTTCTAATAAATATTACAAATTAATACACATTAAATTAAAAAATACTTAAGTATTTTTAAAAAGACAGAAACAGTTTTCAGTGTCTTTAATCTTAACATTTATGCTTTTACATCCTCCAAAAATGGCCCCTTTCAATATATTTCAAATTTTTAAAAAAAAATGATTTTCTTATTTATTTATTTATTTATTTTATACATTTTTTTTAAGAAAAAAAGGGTAAATAAAATCAAAAGGCATTAAAAAAAATTCTGCAGTAATTTAATTTCATCAAATTATTGTTTTGAAAGATTTTCAGGATGATTTATGACAGTGCACATAAACATGACACAAAGTGCCTGGTCCAAAAATTGTTTCAATATCAACCACTCCTCCGTTTATCATTATTGTTTGGAAAACATCCACAGAACATGTGCTAGAAGGTCTTGTCCTCTGAGCACATCTATTTCTTAACTAGAAGCTGGTGGGGGCATGTCACCATCCTATTTATAGCCTGCCGAGAAATAATTCAAAGGAATCAGAGTGAAGATCTCTTAAATCTTCTCTTTCAGAGTCCTATACGGAATGAAAAAGGAGAATGTCTCTTTCTGCCTCAAAAGTCATCTGTATGAGACAGTGAAGCACACCTCTGAAAAGGTGTGAGTTATATCATGAACATCACAGTGATGGATGTGGCATCTGTCGGACAGACAGAACAGCACACATGGCGCTTGTTTCCAACTGTGACCGGCGATAAAAAATTGAAGCCGTTTTTTCAAAAGAACTTTCAAACGTGAATTTAAATACATGTTGGAATACGAACTAAATTCTCTTAAAGGGACAGCACACCCAAAAATTGACAACTCTGTCATTCCCAACGATTTTCTTTGCACTTAAGTGAGAATGACAGCCTCAGTCATTATTCGCTTTCATTTTATGGGAAAAAACTGATGTTTTTTTGAGTTCTTGTGCAGAAGGAAGTCATGCACAGGCAACCTGTCTCTTTAAACTAATTAAAAATAAACACAAGCATCAGTTTAAAACACTCACTTGCTGACACTCAGTCTAACGGGCTGAGTCAGACTTCAGTCCAACAGATGCTTAGAAAACCGACTTGTTCAACTCATTAAAGTGACATTCATCATTTCCACTTGAACAACACATCGAATGAAACAACATTACTGCCCTACAGATAAACAACATAAGTAATTGCCACCCAAACTACCGATACTGACCGCGTTTCCACTTCTCCTCACTCAGTTCTCCTCAGCACTGCAGTCCAGACTCGGACATTTGTACTTTCTTACCTCTTTGAAGCTCCAATTTCTCGCCTGGAGGATCTATTTCTACTCTTTCCTGCAGGAATAAGCACGAAAAAACCGTTAGCACACCCAACACTTACCTCAACAATCTTCATAAGGCTCAAATGTGCCGCTGTAGGCGCTCCACTTGGTTTGGACTGCCTGAATTCAACGGTTCAAATTTCAGTAGCGAGTTTTTAACTGAAGCATGGCACGTAAATAAAACGTAGCCCGCGATAAATTGCCTATGTGCGGTCGGAATGTAACTTTAAAGCGACTGGCAGCAGTGTTTGGTGAGATGTGGACGGTAACGCGCCGCGCTCGTGTGTGTTGGGCGTGCGCATCCTGTGCTTCTATTCTCGCGCGCTCTCTAGGGACACCGATGCTGCTGCTGATATTGCCAAGCAACAGCTTCTGTAATAACCCATCAAAGTCTGACGAAGCTCAAGTTTGGCATGTTTTGTAACAGACGATGGAATTCATTTCGGATGAGCTGTCATTCATAGACAGGATGGATGGATGTAGAAATCGCTCTGAATTAGTGAGGTCATCACATGTCTGATTTGGGTAACATGTTATACTAACTTTAATTAATGCCACTAACAAACACTATATGTGACCCTGGACCACAAAAACAACCATAAGGGCAAATTTTTGGAAATTGATATTTATCTGAAAGCTGAATAAATAGGCTTTCCATTGGGATATGACAATATTTGGCCGAGATATAACTAATCTGGAATCTGAGGGCAGTGTTCGAATTGAGGGGAACTTTATGGGACCCCCCCATAACACCCCAAAACATATACTTGGCCCCCTGGTTTTTCAATAAAACTATAATTCTTCAAACATGAAACTAGTGAAAATGAAAATTAAATGAAAATATTCGATTGCCCTATTAAATTTAGACCTGCTCACGTCACATCATATTTTATTTTTGCGCGTTTTACAGCGTTGCTCATTACAACCAATCACACACGAGTTTATATTGCAGTGGCCAATCAGAGGCGACCAGAATAGTCATAGCTGAAACCCCGAGTCTTGTTCAGATTGAATCTCGCGAATTCCCTCAACAAATTGCAGATGTACGTACTATGTAAGTAAGAGATTCAGTGTATGGACAGCTTAATTTATTATAAGAGGAGTTATGATTGCTTAAAAAATAACTAGATTGACTGTGCTCATTTAAGAGCGCGTTCTTTCACTGCGTGATTCAGTCTAATTAAATATAATCACACGAAGAGTGCCATTTTTTCGCAAAAATCAACAGTTCAGTAAACTATAAGTTAATATTAACGTTACGTTTTAGACAACATATTGCTTATTTTTGCTGTATTTCGCCAACACAAATGGTTCCAAACCAAGTGGCAACCTCCCGGTTTCCCTCTTGAAGCCAACACGGAAGTGACTAAAACTGCAATTCATCGACTGGCCGCTAGAGGCTGGCTGCAAAAGGGAGTCAATCCCATAGACTCCCCATGTTAAAATGCCCAACTTCACAGCAGAAAAAAATGTTTACAGCCTGGTTCAAAAACTGGTTTTGGTTTGTATAGCTAATTTCGCCCTTCATGTCAACTCTGAGGGGGGTGAATTTTTTTATAACTCATCCGTTTAATTTATATTAAGCCTTAAAGTTCTGCATAATTTAGGGCGTGGCCA
>JAHKKF010487598.1:0-11044 GCA_019740295.1 Labeo calbasu | reverse complement strand
TGGCAGTGCAGTCGTGGGTCAGCAGCGTGAAGAGCAGTGGGCTGAGAACACAGCCCTGTGGGGCACCTGTGCTCAGTGTGGTAGTGCTCGAGGTGTTGCGGCCGACACGGACTGACTGGGGTCTTCCAGTTAAGAAGTCCAGGATCCAATTACAGAGAGAGGTGTTTAGGCCCAGCAGGTTTAGTTTGTGGATGAGCTGCTGAGAGATTATTGTGTTGAATGCTGAGCTGAAGTCAATGAACAGCATTCTAACATAAGAGTCTTTCTGTTCCAGGTGAGTGAGAGCTAGGTGGAGAGTGCTGGATATTGCATCGTCCGTGGAGCGGTTTGGACGGTATGCAAACTGGAATGGGTCCAGCGTGTTTAGGAGACTGGACTTGATGTGATGCATGACTAACCTCTCAAAGCACTTCATCATGATTGGGGTCAGTGCTATGGGACGATAGTCATTCAGACAAGACACAGGTGACTTCTTTGGAACTGGAATTATGGATGTGGATTTGAGACACGTGGGGACGACTGCCTGGCTCAGCGAGGCGTTGAAGATGTCTGTTAGGACATCTGTCAGCTGTGCAGCACAGTCTCTTAGTACACGGCCAGGTATGTTGTTAGGGCCCGCAGCCTTTCGTGGGTTTATCCTAGCTTTCTTACATCAGCTAGAGAAAGACAGAGTACCTGGTCGTTTGGAGATGTGTGGAGTTTCTGTGCAGAAGTGTTGTTCTGTATCTCAAATCATGAGTAGAAGTGGTTGAGTGCATCTGGCAGGGATGTGTCATCGCCACTGGCCTGTGGCAGGGGCTTATAGTCAGTGATGGTCTGAATGGCTTGCCACAGGGACCGAGTGTCTTTACTGTCGCTGAAATTATTGTTGATTTTCTGAGCATATTGATGTTTTGCCTTCTTGATGCCATGAGACAGACTGGCTCGTGCTGTTTTGAGAGCTGCCTTATCTCCTGATCTGAATGCCTCATCTCGGATTTTTAGCAGCACTCTCAGGATGATTTACAGGTCACATGGCATATGCAAAAAGTTATATGATCATTCTTCAATTTACTATAAACACTCAATACGTAGCCACTCTCAAGTATAAGGTGCTTTCTCTTATATTAATGCTTAGACTATGTACACTGCATGGATCTGTGGCGCTTAACGGCTCTGACACGGTCACCGGAGCTGATGTTTATTCCAGCAGGGTTGCACACGTTTCTGAAGCGGCTGCCTGTGCTGCTTCTGTAAAGATACATGCATACGCCTCTTTCGATTAAATAAAGCCAAAATCCGTTGCCATAACTTATTGCGAGAGGAACAAATTAAGTTTTAGTTGCATAACATCAGTTAATGGAAACGCTGTCATTTCGCAATAGTTTTTTATCGACATTTATAAAATATCACCAACGTTTTGCGCAAATCTGTAATGGAAAAGCATCTACTGACATATACAAAATCCATATACAAAATACAGGGCCCGGCTTAATGTGTAAGATGAGAGTTTGCCTGACCCCAATAACACCCAAAATTGATAAGCTCTGCAAAGAAAAAGTAAAAAGAGATTGCTAAAACAATTTAGATTTCTGTTTAAAGTGCAAACCAAACTGCTGAGCTTCTGTCATTTTACTATATCAAAATGTAAGAAGTTTAATGCACTTTTTGGCAAAATATATGTAAATAAACTCAAGTATTCATCTACTACTGTTCAGTATCCAATACTTTTGTTGCAGTTTTCAGGCAATATTACTTAACTGTTACAACTGTTTTATAATAATTTGTCCTATTTTATAATGCCATGGGCGTCGGAACCATTGAATGACCAATGATATCGGACCCATCCACTTTTACCGTCTCTAATTCAGCGAATATGTCTGCGCACTTTTTAGAGCGCCATCAGTCAAATCCATTCCACATAACGAATGAGCTAATAGATTAAGCTCTATGCTCACGCATATGAACAGGCAGTATCTGGGGTGGAAGAGTGGACGGAGCGGGCGCGGGCGCATCAGGCGCAATCATCAAACATATTTCAAAGGAAACGGGCGCCGCGGTCCTGACCGCATCGCTGTCTTTACTGGGTGTATTAGGGAATATTTGCATTTATTCACATGCGATTTGATTAGCTACTGGTAGACTGTCATGATTTTGGCTAATACAGGATACTACTGTATGATGTGCATCAGAGGGGATTTAGAAGTGGGTATATGCTACGCAAAGCCGACTGATAAAGAAGTGGGTATACTTAGAGTACTTGGGTATACCCTGCATTACATTACCACTGCGTGTTCATTAAACCCCATTTTGTGTTTTCACTAGTTATTCGCACCTGATGCACTCCCGCAACACAGCAAAGTAAACAAAGCAAACCTAACCCTACCCGGTACTTTATTCAAACTTTTTGATTATTTCCTTCATTTTTATTTTTATTTTTATTGAAAACAAAAAAACATTTCCGATGTAAAAAGAGATGTGAAAAGGCAGAAGAATAATTTCGGCAAAAGGCAAATAATAACTGTTATTTGAATAACTTTTTATTACAATTTGGATAACATTCCTAAACGTTTCACACTTACAGCACACTTTATAGATATTGATGCACAAACATGGATATGTCCTACATGTCTAAAGTATAAAGAAGGAATAAAGCAGTCATTTAAACTCATTGACTTTGCTTAAACAACTGAAAAAAATCATCTGCAAGCACAATCTGTAGTGAAATTTATTTACATCTCTCAATATAAAGGTTTTTGGAGGTTTAATAAAATGTTCATTTATAGCAGTAATTCTAATTATTTCTAGTACATGCCTCAGGCTTGCCCACTATGGTCAACTTACTCATCAGAATCCTCGCTCTTACTGTACTTGTTTTTCGTATGCCTGAGGAGAGCAGATGATTGATTGAAACGCTTCTCATCTGCAATGTGATATGGTTTCTCTCCAGTGTGGATCCTCTCGTGTCTTTTCAGATGTGATGAATTACTGAATCTCTTGTTACAGTGTGAACACTTATAAGGTTTCTCTCCAGTGTGGATCCTATTGTGTGTTTTCAGATGTATTGACTGACAGAATCTCTTTTCGCAGTGTTCACACTTATAAGGTTTCACTCCAGTGTGGATCCTTTCATGTCTTTTTAGGTCTCCTGAATCACTGAATCTCTTGTTGCAGTGAGAACACTTGTAAGGTTTCTCTCCAGTGTGGATCCTCTCATGTGTTTTCAGATGTGTCGAATGATTGAATCTCTTGTCGCAGTGTGAACACTTAAAAGGTTTTTCTCCAGTGTGAATCCTCTGGTGCTGTCTTAAACAGGTCGCTGTGGTAAAAGTCTTTTCACACTCACAGCACATGTATCCTTTCTCAACAGTATGTATTTTCAGATGTACTTGCAATTTTTGCAGACATGCAAAACTCTTTCCACACAAATGACACAAATGTGGTTTCTTTTTTGTATGAACTTTCATGTGCTGCTTCAGGACTGAAGCCCATAAAAACATTTTACCGCAATGATCGCATGCATACAGTTTTTCTCCAGTGTGGATGTTCATGTGCTCCTTAAGGTTTGCTGATCGTGAGAACCTCTTCCCGCACTGATCACAAGTGAACGGTTTCTCTCCAGTATGAACTCTCATGTGAACATGAAGACCATATTTGCGTGTGAAACTCTTTCCACACTGACTGCAGGTGAAAGATGTATTGGCTCTTCTTTTCTTTGTATCTTTCTGTTTGATTTGAGAGCAACTCATAGGTTTTTCTCCAGGTTTGACATGATTTTTCTCCTCAACTTCATTTGATTCTTCATTCACCTCGTGTTTTTCAATCAACTCTGAAATAAAAGTAAAAATAAAAAGTAAATAAAATTCAGTAACTTGTTAAAAGCTGAGAAATGTGAACATAAAAGTGAACCTTCATGTAACAGTGCAGGGCTCCAGACTAATATCTGAGAGCAGCACCACTAACTTTGTACAGAGGGTGGCGCCAGAAGCAGATTTGGTAACAGCTGGGGGCTGCTGTGAGGAATATCAAAATGAAAGATACTTTAATCATAATATTACTGCTGATTTGCATTAACAAGTGCAGTTACTAATATTATTCCAGCACTGAGCTTGAGATGAAAGCATACAAAAAATTACTTCTATTAACATTAGAAACATGCAGAATCTAATTTTCGTATAGAAAATTAATATATTCCACTCTTACTAAATGTACCATTATTCTTCTATAATAACCTATTATATAGAACTGACCAACAACTTCAGTGATTATAACTGATGTGATTCAGTCACAAAGCGAAATTGGGTGATTTGTGACACTTCTTACCTCATACACAAAAACAGGTCAAAATTTGACCAAATTTGATTTCATGATGATTTGAAATTGTAAAATAGTGATTTTAGAATTTCAAAATATAAAGCAAAAAAGTAGAAATGACTGCCTATGAAGCAAATAAGTGCTAATCTGCTGTCATCTGTTGGTTATGGTGGTAATTTAATGCATTAATTTTACATAAGAGTTTGTTTATGACAAAACAATATTTTTATGTACACTGTGTTTTGTCCTATTGAAAATAACATTTAAATTTGATCATTTTTAGAGCTTTAAAGTGCTGCAAATAGTTGTATGGAATATCTGAAAGTCACTGAAAAGTCCTAGGATTTTTCTCTCAAAATGTACAAACCCTGAAATTAATGATGTATTAACATCAGACTATTTCTGCCACAACACTATAGTTATAGTCAGCTGCTTCTGGGTTTCTGCGTCAGCACTGTTTGATCTGTTCATAATAGAATTGTGTGCAGAAGTTAAATACTTCTTACTGGATTGTGCAGTAACCTTATTCATTCTGTGTCAAGTTCAAATGATTCTCACTAGATCTTGCAGTGCTGTATAGTAACTAGGGCTGCACGATAAATCGAAATGAAATCGCAATCACTCACTGATGTTATGAAGTGAGTTTGGATTGAAAACGTTATTAAATGTGGTATCTTCACGTGCTTTCAGATGTAGCACCATTTACTACACAGAGCCGTAGTTCACCAAGAAGCTACGCAAACAGATGTCATTATCGCGAACGATTCAATTTCATAATCGCTTGATTAAATTGTCTGCGATTATGAACGCGATATAGCGTAGCTTTTCAGTGAACTACAGCTCTGTGTAGTAAATGCTGCTCCATCTGAAAGCACCTGCTGGAGATTTACTACGGATTACACAACTGGCTTAAATGAAAAAAAATGCGCATGACAATTGCCTTTGATTACTTATTTCACTTCAGACTGCTTTGTGAATATCATGTCATTATAGTGCTTAGCTAACATTTTAACCAAATTTGTGTGTGTAAGTTATTTAAGTATTTTGATTGGTGAGCTCCGTAACATTGCACTGTTTCATCCCACTGTTAGTGCCTTTGGCTTCCCATATGTACGGCTGGACAGTGGTATTCTTGCTATCAGTCATGTCAGGCTGTTTATTGCAGTAGGTATGCAAAGCAGAGAGACATATTCTTCTGGAGATGGGGCAGGAATATGCAGCTCATTTGCATTTAAAGTGATACACCCCAAAACAGCTCTTTTTTTTTTAGACATTCCCCAAAAACGACATTTCCCAGCTGTTGTAATAAAGGGACAGGACATGCTACTGCTTGTTATTAAATGGATACTTCATCCTAAAATTTAATTTCTGTCATTATTTACTGACATGTTGTCCCAAACCTGTATTAATTACTTTCATGAAGATATTTTGAAGAATGTGGATAACCAAACAGTAGCTGGTCCACATTTGATAGTAGGAAAAAATATATATATATTATGGAAGTCACTGGGGACCAGCAACTTTTTAGTTTTTTCACTAACCACATATGAATTTTGTAAATAAATTACTTAATAATACAAATGTGTAGGATACATTCATGCTGCACATATTTTACTGTGGGACAGTTTGTGCTGAATACAGTGTTATCAGCCTTTAGCAATTAAAGTGTTTTTTTGTTTGTTTAAAAAAAATGGCAGGGAATGTCAAAATGAGGGTTAAAGCTTTGTAAGCATAATGTACCACAAAAGGTCATTAAATCTGAAGGAAGAATAAACACAAACCTCCTGGTTCCTCATGTTTTATGCTCCAAGTTTCTGGTTCCTCGTATTTTATTGTCCAGGTTTCTGGTTCCTCCTGTTTTATTCTCCAGGGTTCTGGTTCTGCGTTCTCCTCACTCTCTTCTTTAACAAACACCATCTTCTCAGCAGATCTCAGTTCAGCTGATTCTCCTCCAGATATTCCTGCTTGCTTCAAAACTTGGTCACGATTGTGAGGATGAGAATATTACAGGGATTTATTGACCTGACTCAAAAACCTTGTTTTTCTATGTACAGAAACAACATTTCTTGCTGTTTGTATTAAAGAAGCATCACGACAAAACAACACAGAGCGAGGTGAAACTAATCTTCTTCCTCTGAGGTTTAATGGCGTTTGGCAAACAAACGAGTGTGTTTTAGCTCCACCTGCTGGACTGGAGTGTGAAGAGTCGAAAGGAGGGAAAATAATACGGGGAAATTACTTGTACATGGTGCGCAGATTTGTTTTCCCTTAAAAGGCCGATCTGCACAAATAAATGAAAATAACGTAAAAAATATAGACTTGCGTGGTATTCGTTTAGCATCACGTCTTCATGAGTAAGGATTACAATAGAAAAATGAGCGAACTATTAATAAAATATTTAATTGAAAATCACAGCGTGTAAAGTCTTTTCATAAATATCACTAATACAATTCATGGAAAATTGCAATATTTAAAAGTGCTGAATATACAGTATACTTAATAAAACAGAGAAATATTTGTCATGGATTACTATAAAATACGTAAATTAACCAATTTTGTTTAAATTAAATATTTGCAGAGATTAGTACACCCTAGACTTAATAATTTATCAAACTGTAAGAAGAGAAATTATTCTTTTCTTGATGAAAACAAAATTCATTTTTATTTCATGAAGGTCTTTATGAAGACCGGTCTGCAGCAAATGCATTTAAATAAGAAATGTCTGTAATATATCCGGGGTAAGATTATTGTAATAAAAATTATTCTTCAGTTCATCTTGTTCCACAAACGTTGCTCTGTTTTTCATTCTGTTCTGCTTCAGGTCCTCTTCATGCAAACCAACCTGTGAAGAATGTTACAAGGGAGGATAAAGAGAATGGCCATGACCGGTTATAACTATCGGAAAAGATTTATGGTCAACATCCTTGGACAGACTTTATCAGTAGCCGAGACTGTACTGAATTGTACTTCTGTCTTTCTCACTTCAGAGCTTCTGTGTGTTTCACTCTCGGTGTCACATTTAATAACAGATTTTTTTTTTCCACGACAGTGGTAATTAATTATTTGCGTAGTTATCAGCAAAGCTCTCTTGTTGTGGGTCATTAAATCGTCATGCTGCCTTAGAGCAGCGTTTCCCAACTCCAGTCCTCGAGCTGCGTGCATGAATGCTGCAGCCAAGTCAGTGTTCGTTACTTCCTGAGCAGGGGAAAATCCGTTTACTTTTTCTTCACTTCGGATTCATGGATTTGCGTTTACTAGAGCAGCGTGATGTGTGACATCATATATCTCTGTAAATAAATACAACATACACTCGTTTTCGTTTCGCACTTGAATCATGGCGGAATATCCTGTGATGTCCACTTCGCAGGGCACTCACTGTCAAATAGAACAAACGCTGTGGGGGAGAGGGGGCTGGAGTTGGGAAACGCTGCCTTAGAGGTCTGTCTTAAATCACTTTCGGGAGGAACCGTGAATAAAGAGTCATCAAATCTTTTGGACGAAGCCCCAGCGAGTTTTCTGAGGAGAGGTGAGCAGTTAACGTCTCACATAGAGTGGTTAGTTCATTAAGACCTGAGTGGTTTTGTGTGGTTGTATGTTCGTGTGTTTGTTTCGATGTTTGATATTTTCGCTGTTATTTAATTAGTCGTGATCTGTGATGGTATTGACGCGAACCGATAGAAGCTGCTCTGATTTTATTTCTAACTCAATTTCTCTTTTGAGATGTATAGGCTATTTGGTAGATCACATTTGTTATAGTCGGTTCTATAGCGTGCCAACGTTAGTTTTAGGTTCGACATGCACTGGATAATCACTTATTTAATTGAGTGCAACTTGTAGAAAGAGAGGTAGGCTAACTGAGGTAAGGTATTTGAGTATGCGCTTGGTGTACTGTGTACATATGAAAAGATGTATTTAAATCTCAGCTGTAGTAAGTAATTCTCTACTCTATAGGAACAAGCTTGTGTGTTTTTAAATTTGTTTTGTATGTTAAAAGCCTGAAAGCTGCCATTTGAACCTTGGTGTGCACCAAACAAGTAGACCAAGACCACTAAAAAGATAGCTCTGAGTCAACTTTCAAACAAACTCTGATGTGGTTCGAATAAAATAAACACACAACGTTGGCACCAATAGCTTCGCGGTTACCCAGTCAACATATAGCGCTATTGCGCTGCGGGCGACCCGAGTTCGAATTCCTGATCCCACCGAGTTCAAATTCCTGATCCCACCCCATTCTTTCTCTCCCAGTTTGCTTCCTGTCAAAACTACACTGTCCTATCTAAATAAGGACATACAAAATAAATCTTAAAAAATAAAAACAGGAAGTAATGACAAGATAAGACATGATTTCATGAAGGGAACATGGTGCATTGGAACATTGATGTATCCAAAACAAAATAAGCAGAGGGCAAACGTGTAGCAACAAATGAGTTTGCAGGTGGTGAAAATTAAATTATAGTTACACGCAAGTGTTCGGAGAGTTCCGTCTCGAAATAAAAATCACACAGCCCAACCAAACATGTTCTAAACAAATTATTATGCCTTTAAGTTCTGTATCTTTAGTTTGCAGTGTGAACGCTAAGCAGATCAGGACCAGATCAGTAATATTTTCCTTTTTAGTCTGGGCCAAATTAACCAAACTACACGTGTGAACACACCTTTAATGTAATTGCTAGAACTGACAGATGGTCCCTTGGGTGTCATGTTACAGTTCAAAGTATTCTTGGCGGTTTTTATCGAATGTTTCATACTGATATATAATAACTGCATATTGTTAAAACTAATTGTGATATTTTGATATCTTTGTAAGATTATAAACGCTATAGAACATGGGCAGGGGAAAGGATATCCAATTAATATTGAACCTAAAACTAACTTTCTGTACTTTACATGGTTAAAATTCACGTTCTGATTTTAAAAAATTGCGACATTTTACATCTAAACATAAATATAAACAGATTTATAACACTGAAAACAATTACCTTCATGGTACTCTCTCTGTTTACAGAAGACTGTCAGTTTCTGTTCATGTAAAAATATAACATGTTAGTCATTTAATTACTTTAGTGCTATGAATATAGTTATTAGAAAATCTAACTATATTTAGATATTATGTGCTGTAGTGTAGTTATTTACCTGTAGTTGTTGAAGATGAGTGTTACCAAATTTCTGAGGTCACGCTGTTTTATTCTTACTTGCAAAATCTCATAATGCAGGAGTAAAAACTTCATGTAGAAATGTCTTGCTCAGGTCATCCTTGAGATGATGAGTTTTGGCTTGAATAACTAGTTAATGTGTCATCACTGGACTCACGCTCTGATGGCAAAAAAATGATACCATCTTTATTGTCAGTGTGTACAATTGCTGAGATTTCGGAAGCTTCTGGACCTGAAATTTAATCATGGTTCATTTTGTTTCTGACATCTGCTGTCTAATCAGAGCAGAGAGGGTTCGCAGAAAGGAGGGATTTAGAGGGACTGAATCATCAGATGATATATTTGCAAGATTTGGCATTACATGATTTATATTCTGTTGTCCATGAGTATAAAAACAAACTCAGTAACTGATACATTTTTTATTTTGGTAGATCAGCCCCTCCCACTGCAATCACATCATCACTGAAGC
The DNA here is from genome assembly GCA_019740295.1 of Labeo calbasu. Lineage (NCBI taxonomy): Eukaryota > Metazoa > Chordata > Actinopteri > Cypriniformes > Cyprinidae > Labeo > Labeo calbasu. The sequence goes on along the minus strand of JAHKKF010487598.1, from coordinate 1,129 downwards.
TCCTCCCACTGCAGTTTAGCATTAAATGCTGGAATATTCCCATCAGTTTACAAGTGAAGACGAGCCTCAAAGCATCAGGAAGAGCTGAAATCTGCAAAGACTGAGATGAAACACACTAAGGATACTCGAGAAGAAACAAGTTGTTTTTTAACAATTATTCTTAAAAGCATTTCTGAAAAATGTTATGTTTTTAAATTTTATATAAAATTTTAATTATATACATACAAACCCAGATTTATAGTTACTGATAAGGTTGTATTCTCATAAATTATAGCAGTTATTCATAGTTATAAAGATAATTCTTCCTACAAAAACTCTGGTAACCAACTGGTAACAGGGTTGGTGAATGAGATCAACATAGTTTGTGCAAAAACTGAGACAACAGATTGAGATTATTTTTCTTTTCCTCCTGTCATGCTACAGAAAGACCCGGGTGATGTAACTTTTTGGGTGTCACTTTTGGGTGTCCTTTATATTTTGGTTAATAAAATCTTCCTCACACCTGGCCACTATAGCTGAAGGTGTATAAAAATTCACGTATACAACTCTTGTTGTAGAATTTTCCTTGTTCAAAATAAATTGCTCTGAAGAGGTTATCAAGTCAGATAGACCTTTATTAACAAGTTAACAAAAGGCAGAGTAATATTCGAACACCACTACAGAGTCTCATCTCACATATATACAGTGCACAGCATAAATGAGTACACCCCCTCTAAAACTTAACAAACTGAGCAATTACTCTTCACTTGAAAGACATATTAGGATTCTTTGGAGATATAATGTTCCAACAGGCCTGTTTAATCAATTACCAAAGAAGAATGTCAAAATTATTTAGCAAATTAAGATTTTCCTATCAAAGTGATAAAATGTTGTGTTGCAAAAATGAGTACACCCTCCTGAAAGTTACTAAATAAAACTAAAAAAAGAAAACAAAAGTGTAGGTTTAATGCTATTTTTGATCAACCGGTAAGTATACTGAACCAAAACTTTTAAAGACAAGTAATTTCCTGACAGTTAAAGGCATTTTATAACCTACTGAATCATACACAGACTTAATGCTGTCAACAATGAAACCACTTGGGAGAGAACTGCCAGGTGACTTATTTCTTAGCATAAAAGAGGACAGTGG
>JAHKKF010487594.1:0-10298 GCA_019740295.1 Labeo calbasu | reverse complement strand
GAAGAGAGGGGCGGGGTGAGCAGAGCTCATTTGCATTTAAAGGAACAACCCCTTAGAATGAGATGATTTTTGCAGAGCTGATTTTGGCAAGGTGAAAATGGTGTTGTTTTACAAAACCATTGATAATTTTTAATCAAAGTATATTAGAGACTTTTCATTAAGACCCTAAAGAATCATATCAACTTGTGGAAAATGGGCATCCGATGACCCCTTTAATAATCTGTTGTTGGTCTAATAGTGCTTGTCTGTCAGAAACAGGCACTGACTGACTTAAACTCAATGTGTTTGCTCTGCAATGTATTTTGCTCTGCTTCATATGTTCAACCCAGAGTTTGTGTCAATCATGTTCCACATATTCTCTCCCAATTTAACAATTTAACAATAGTAAATTATACATTTTGACATTTGTAGGCAAGAGCAGATGCATTAACCATTTTTCTGAGTTGTTCTTGTGTAGCTGAGTTGTCATCACACATACCCAGGAAGAGAAAGACAAACGTATTAATAGCACTTTTAAAGTGTGAAAACTGCAGGCTTTTGACACTTGAAGCTGCTGATTTTTTTGTCATTTGGGTGCTGACATTGAGACATTGACACCGCAGCGTGGTAAGACCATTTTTATGAGTTAAAATAATTCTGTAGTTTTTTGTAAATATGTATTTGGTAAATGTTGATTTTATGAAGTTTTCTTTGATCTCCAGAAGCTCACTATTTGTTGTAGATCCATATGTAAATATTGTGTGAAGCTCTTTGGAAACCAAAGACCTGACATGAGAAACATCCTCAGCATGTCAAGCTTTCAATGAGCAGTGAATTAATCTGAAATCATCATAATCTCTATCTACTGATTATCAAGATAATAGAGTTAGTGATGCTGCATATAGACAATGCTCATATGTTTGTTTTATGATTGCAGAAATCACAATGGTGAAGTCTCTCGTGACGTCTCTTCCTCTGATCTTCATGATCATGACTGTAGTCTTCAGTTACGCTAACAATACAGACACTTTAACACTCTTGAAAAGCTGACTGAGCTCTTCACACTTTGTCGCTCTTGAACTGACATGAGTGTTTTTGCTGTCAGCTAACATACACAAATGGTCAAAATGAAAACATACTTTTTGTATACCTGAAAATCCTCTTATTTGATCATTTCTGTTTTCAGGGGTTGATGGTCAGCAGTATTGGACAGTGAATTACGGGACTTTGTGCATGTTTTAATGTTTGTGCATTAAAGGGATCAACTGTAAAAATGTCTTGTGTTTTAAACTATCCACATGATGATGAGCTCAGAAAAACCTTCTGGACCAAAACTGCAGTAACTGATGGAGAAACATCAAACCTGTGTTTAGACTCAAAAACACAGTAGAAGAGTTCAGTGTTTCCATGAATATAAAGACACTTACAGTATCACTTTGACTGGTGTAACAAAAGCTGATAAACACGTCTACTACTGCAGATTCACTACAAACAGAGGAACATGGACGGGGATTCCTGGAGCTCAGCTGGACATCACAGGTAGAGTTAGTGAACTCTTAGAAATACACCACAGACACATACAAACACACACATCCAACACTTTATCATGTAACTGAATCTGCTGTATGACATTCTTTCTTTTTCTGAACACAAAAAGAGAAATGTCATAAAATGTCCTGATTGCTTGTTCATATAATTACCGTAAATGGTGACCTTCTTCATACTTAAAAATGTTACAAAACTGTAGCAAAATAACATAATTTTCACTTACATTCCAAGTGTTTTAAGCTGTGTGACAGGGCTCATCAAAAAACAAAGGAGCAAACCGAAACACAATTTCTTATTCTGCAAAATCTTGACCTTGCAGCAAACATGCAAACATGTGCATCATTTTGAGAAATCAAAAACAAGACATGAAACGCAACGTCTATAAAAGAAGCTTGTCTGTACTCTGGTATGTATGTATGCTACTCAGGAATGTGTACAGGAGAGCGACGGGCAAGACTGAAAGCAATTACATTACAGTTCAAAACCAGACGTATGACACTTAATTGGAATATACAACATGAGTTGCATGGGAGTGTTTTTTTATGTGTTTGCATCCTGTTTTTAAAGTCTGAATATGGTCACCATTCACATATCATTTAATCTGTATTTGCTGTATTTTATTGTTGTATGATATTACATTGTTATCAGAACAGATTAGTTTTTGTCTTGACACAGTCACTTGTGATTAGAAAAAAATAAAGGAACTAATGCTGGATTCCCTGCTCATTTGGGCTCAAAGACATTGTTTTATTGAAACATGCATTGGATGTAAATCAGAAATGATTTTGTTGTGAAAAGTGCCATACATATAAGAACAAGTACTAAACTGCTATTAAATGGACAATCACAAGTAGGACTTTTTAAAACCTGTTCTGAAAAAGAAAGGAGGTCATGAATGGATTCAGAGCAACAGCAGGGTGATAAATAATGACTGTTTTTATTTTTGAGAGAACTGTCACTTTAAGCTGATGAATGAGTGAGTTGTTGTTGTTGTTGTTGTTGTTGTGTCAGACCTGCAGGTGGAGACAAAGCAGAGAGTGAAAGTGGGAGGTTCAGTCACTCTGACATGTAAAAGCAGCTGCTCTCTGTCTGAACAAACAACACTCATCTGGTACAGAGACTCACAGATAGTAACTAAAGGAATTGTAAAAAAAGAAGTTCAGTGTGTCAATAAACCTAAAGACACTCACAGTATCACTTTGACAAGTGTAACAGAAGCTGATAAACACATCTACTACTGCAGATTCACTACAAACGCTGTGGGTGGAAAATGGACAGGGGTTCCTGGAGCTCAGCTGGACGTCACAGGTAAAACTAACAAACACAGAAACACACAAACACACATTATTATGTCACCTGTTATTCCAGGAGCTCAAACAGTAGAGCACAACACTAGTAATGCCAAAGTCATGGGTTCAACTCCCAGGAAATACAAGTACGGATAAACAGTTTACCTTAAATCAAAGCAAGTCACTTTGTATAAAAGCAAATGCATAAATGTAAATACTTCATTCTTTACTAGTTTCATCACAAGTTTCAAAAGTTATTTATCATGTTCTGATTAATCTGATGATGAATAATTGAGTTGTTGTTGTTGTTGTTGTTGTTGTTGTTCTGTCAGACCTGCAGGTGGAGACACAGCAGAGTGTGAAAGAGGGAGATTCAGTCACGCTGACATGTAAAAGCAGCTGCTCTCTGTCTGAACAAACAACATTCATCTGGTACAGAAACACACAGAAATGAACTGAAGAGACACAGAAGCAGCTCTACCTGCAGTCAGTCACTCGTTCTGATGAAGGTGAACTATCAATGAACTATCAATGTGCTGTTTCAGGATATGAACATCTGAAGTCTCCACCTGTTAATCTTAAAGTAGGATGTGAGTACAAACTGATTCATTAACATTAGTGAAATTTTTCATTTTTGTTTTGTTTGAATGAGCGTGTGAGGTTAGACACAAGCTAAAATCTTAGTGTGTTGTAAAAGGTGCAGAAGAAAATAAAAGATTTCTGTGTTTGTTGCTGAAAGCCTCTTTATTTATTTTCCTCATTTCTGTGTTTCAGGGGTTGATGGTCTGCGGGATTGGGGAGTGAATTATAGTCCTTCATATGTTTGTGCAATTAAGGGATCAACAGTGAAAATGACTTGTACGTCAACATATACTGGTTATTATAAGCTCACAAGAGCTCACGTGAACACTGATGTTAAATTCTTAACTATGATAATACAATATCTGGTTTTAGTGATTTGTCAAACAATTTATCCAATCAATTTTATTTTTTATTTCTTTCAGACAAACCAAGAAATGTTGTGGTGAACCTTAATTCATCTGGCGAAATAGTGGAGGGAGATTCAGTGACTCTGATCTGCAGCAGTGATTCAAACCCTCCTGCTCTGAACTTCAGCTGGTTTAAGGAGAATCAAACCTCAGCTGTTGGATCTGGACAGAGTTTCAGCATCTCCAGCTTTAACTCCAGTCACAGTGGACATTACTATTGTGAGGCTCAGAATAAATATGGATCTCTGAGATCAGCGTCTGTTTCAGTCACTGTTAAAGGTATTCAATATAAACAAACATGAGTTTCATCTGTCTCTAACGTGAAATGATCTTCATGAACATCTTGTTTCAGGGGTTCAGAGATCTGCTCTGTACACAGTTACTGGGATTGTGGCAGGATGTGGAGGATTGATTTTCATCATCATCGTCGTCATCGTGTTCATAAGGTGAGTGAAGTTTGTCTGAACACTAAATTGAAGTATTTTCAGTAAATTTAAAACATCTACAAATTTGAATTCAGATCTAGAGTAAATAAACAACTTTTAGTACTTTTATTTATTTTATGTATTTTAACACATTTTTAATAGTGTTCTTCTGTTTTCAGTAGGAAGAGGAGAAGCGAAGGTAGAAGTGAAGACGTGAATCAAAAGCAGGAGAGTCAAGAAACACACACCTCCATCTACAACTGCAATATTTGATGATATTGTTGCACTGAACTACAAATAAAATACTTAATCTATATAAAAATCTTTCTCTATAGACGGCTGACACGAGTGATGATACATACACAGCTCTGGATCCAGTGTCCAGAACATCTACTGACATTTACAGCACGATCAGAGTCAGTAAATGTCTCAAACACTTTTTACACTCACATTCAGCAGATCCATATAAACACAGGCTGTTTTGTTCATCTGTCTCTCACAGTCTGGTGACTACAGAGCTCCTGATGACAGCATACACAGATCTTCTGATTATGAGACTCTAGCAGGAACTTCAGCAAATCCACATTAAACTCTTCTCACAGTATTACTGCTCATATGGAAATAAAGATGTTCCTTTGAAACTAATACATATCCTCTTGTAAGGCTTTTTCATTATCAACAATTTTCTTAAACTTTCTTAAATAAAGTTATTGTATACACAGTAACAAGCTTATTTCAGTTTGCAGAATTGTTTTTTTTTCAGTCTTTCAGATGTTTATATTGTACATTTCACATTTTCTTTATATTTGTGCTGCACTCGCAAATACCTTTTTAAAATGTTGTATTTCTGGCATGTAAAGTAACAGTGCAGTTTAGTGTCTCTTATTTAACTCCATTTATGGTTTCTAATCGTTATTTCATGACACAGCTAAGCAGCATTTTTAAGTTAAACTATGGACAGTCTGTAACTGATTGTATTAAAGTCTCTGTTTGCTCTGAAATCTGAGTGGGTTTTGTTCTGCTGTATCTTTGCTGAAGTAATAATGTTTGTATGGTTTACAATACCGACATCCAACATAAGTATTTCTCTCTTTTCCATCGTATATTTACCGTGATTAGTATTTTGTGTCCAGACTGCCCTCTAGAGGACGGACAGACTTATAAGCGTATAGATTTTATGAAGTATAAAGGTTTATAAAGTTATATAAGGACAGAAAGAAGTGAATTAGACTACTGAGAATGTAAATACTCAAACACAGTGAATCAGAAGAGTAAATATATGATTATAGAGCTATTTGAGACTAATTGTTTATTTTAACTTGCGATGCTACTGTTTATTGTGCGTTTTAATTTAACCTCAGGATTGTTATTATTTGTTTGATTTATTTTGTGGTTAGAAGTATTTTTCTGTGGTTAGAATAATTTTTAGAATTATTATAAAATGTAGTACAGCCAGAGCCAATATAAGCAGAAGGAGACATCAGATGAAAACATTTAAAATGACGTCCATAGAAGTAAGCAGTGAAACAAGTCGAGTATTGATCGGTCTTGAGTCAATTCACCTACTTCTGTCACACATAGCCATGTCTAGTGATGGGACAGTACATATTTTGGGTCTGTTTTGAGTTGGTTTCTACATATTAACATTTGTTGCTCAGATATTTCTGGTGTTCGCTTCTTCCTGTTATAGGCCTATAGATCCATAGATCTATGGTGTTGCACTGTGTAAAACACTGTAGATGCTGTTACACATCCTCGCCTGTTGGTGTCAGGTAAGTTAAATTCTGTAAAGTGAAGCTGCTGTTTGAGGTGTTGCTATTCAGTCATGCTAAGTGTTGCTAAAGTTTGCATGACAATACCCACGCTTATTCCAGAGTGTGAGTTTCAAACAGCTGATATTCAATCCTAAATCGCAAAGATTTATTTTCACCTCCAGTATTTATAATTTTTAGAACAAAATAACAACATTTACATAATTTGGTCATCATTTGAAGTTTGACATCTCCTTTTATACAAAATTGTGTTTTTGCTTTGTGTAATATTTGCTGTCTTATTGCTACTGATCTCATCCAATGAATTAAATAATAAAAAGATAAAATAAGCATTTCTAAAAAGTCAGTGAGTTGGTTTTGAGTCCAAATTCAAAATAAACTGAGTAAAAAATAACCTTGATTGTTTTGTTTTTGCTTCTCATTATCTTTGACCTTAAAAGTGGGCTTAGATGGTCTTAGTCCACTTTCCATTTTGCTGACACTGCTAAAACAAGTCAGTGTGTTTGATATGTGTTTGCACTTTTTTTTTTTTTGCACTTTTATTTGTCAAGGGATAATAACTGGGCAATAACTGGGTAATAACTATGTACTACACTGAACCTATCCTTAAACCTAACCCAAACCCATGTAATTACTTTATATGTTTCAGTATTTTCTGAACATTCTGAACAAATAAAAATGCACATACTGTAAAATAAAGTGAAAAATTACAACAATTATTTTAATAACTTTTATTGCTTCTAAAATCAGCATGTTGTTTACCAATCAGACTGCTACATGCAGTAAAGAGTGCTTCATCTTTTTGACCACTAGATGACAGATGTCAATAAATGTGCAGAGAAGATTTGAGTAATCAGTCCCAGTTTCTCAGTTTTTGGGAGTTATGAGACATCAGTACTATTTTTCCACCATCTGTTATAAATTTGGTAGTGTAAGTGCTTGTGTTGTCTGACATAAACTGCTTTTGACCCACTTAAACACAATATATTTGCCCATGACTGTGGTACATGTGGTTGTCCTGTGCCATCGCTTCACATGTTCATCACAGAGTTTGAGTTAGAAAGAGGAAGTGAATCTGAGATCTGTAAACCTTCAAAACCAGCTCAGACCGTTTACAGCCATGATGAGCATCTTCACACAGATCTTTCTCAAAGCAATCATGTTCCACATATTCTCTCACAAAGATTTAACAATACTGAATTCTACATATGATTAGAGGAGGTAAGTTTTTCGAGTTGTTCTTGTGTAGTTGAGTGTAGCATCACACATACTAGGAAGAGGAACACAAACATTTTAACTGCACTTTTTAAAGTGTGAAAACTGCAGCCATTTGACACTTGAAGCTGCTGATATTTTTGTCATTTGGGCGTTGACACTGAGACATTGACGCTGCAGCGCGGTAAGGCCATTTTTTCCATAATTTAGCATTAGATAAAATAATTCTGTAGGGCTGAAACCCATATTTGTAAAAATGTGGTGATGAATTGATATTAACTCTAGAAACTCAATATCAGTTGTAGATCCATATGTACATATGCGTAAAGCTCTTTAGACACACAAGACCTGACATGAGAAATCCTCAGCACACATCAAGCCTTTAATGATCAATGAATTAATCTGAAATCATCATCTCTATCGATTATCAAAACAGAGTTAGATGATGCTCATAATATCAGATGTGTATGTTTTATGATTGCAGAAATCACTATGGTGACGTCTCTCATAATGTCTCTTCATTTGATCTTAGTGATCATGACTGTGGGTGAGTCTTCAGTCACTATACAGACACTTTAACACCCTTTGAAAAGCTCTTTACACTTTGTAACTTAGAATCTTGTGAGCTGCTTTGGTAATGGCGAAAAGTTATTAAAATGTAAAAAAAAAATCACCATTTTCTTCCTGTAAGAGTGGGTCTGGCCTTTTGTGAATTTTATGGGTCTGGCTACCGGCCTAATCTGCGTCCAGCTATTTTAGCTCTACAAAACAGCTCGTTTGGCTGGTTGTGTCTTACCTTTGTCAGGAATTTGGACTTTTGTTTCCATGTAAAACAATAAAACAAACAAACATCTGTATTGTGTTTCAGGGGTTGGTGGCAAACAGGATTGGGGAGTGAATTACAGCCCTTCATATATTTGTGCATTAAAAGGATTAACAGTAAAAATGTCCTGTACTTTAAAATATCCTCAGCGTCATAAGCTCCAAACAATCTTCTGGACCAAAACTGGATCTTTACCTGACCTGTGTTTAGTCTCAGTGAACAGTGGGAGAGTTCAGTGTTTCCATGAATATAAAGACACTTACAGTATGACTTTGATGAGTGTAACAGAAGCTGATAAACACATCTACTACTGCAGATTCACTACAAACAAGGATGGAAAATGGACAGGGGTTCCTGGAGCTCAGCTGGATGTCACAGGTAGAGCTAGTATACTAGTAGTGTATAATACTTTTTTTTTTTTTTTTTAATCTGATGGTGAATCATAGTGTTGTTGTTGTTCTGTCAGACCTGCAGGTGGAGACACAGCAGAGTGTGAAAGAGGGAGATTCAGTCACTCTGACATGTAAAAGCAGCTGCTCTCTGCCTGAACAAACAACATTCATCTGGTACAGAAACACACAGATAGTAACTAAAGGAATTGTGAAAGAGAATCAGCTCCACCTGTGGTCCGTCAGTTATTATGATGCTGGAAAGTATCAGTGTGCTGTAAGAGGAAATGAACCTCTGAAGTCTACACCTGTTTATCTTAATGTAAAAAGTGAGTACAAACTGATTCATTAACATTAGAGAAATATTTATTATTCTTTTAGAATGTTATAAAAAGTGAAAAAGAAAATGAAAGATTTATGTTTGTTGCTGAAAGCCTCTTTAATTATTTTCCTTGTTTCTGTGTTTTAGGGGTTGATGGTCTGCTGGATTGGGGGGTGAATTACAGCCCTTCATATGTTTGTGCATTAAAGGGATCAACAGTGACAATATGTTGTGCTTTAACGCATACTAATGGTTATACACTCATAAAAGCCTTCTGGACCAAACCTGTTGTAACTGATGGAGAACCACCTGACCTGTGTTCAGACCCAGAAAACAAAGAGAGAGTTCAGTGTGACAGTAAAGATGAAAACACTCACAGTATCACTTTGACACGTGTAACAGAAGCTGATAAACACATCTACTACTGCAGATTTACAGATGCGTGGAATAAAAGATGGACAGTGATTCCTGGAGCTCGGCTTGACGTCACAGGTAAAACTAGTGAACTCTCCACAGAAATAAACCACAGACAGATTATTAGCTTTTTGATGTATTCGATTAGACATGAGGGAATCAGGACATGATTCAGGTTGGACTCAAACTCTCCACGAGCACAGCAGCTCTTCATATGTCAGGAGTGATGTATCAACATCTGTGGCACAGAAACATTAAGCTGTTTGTTATATAAATGCTGTCTGAAGTGCTTGAGTTCAGTGTTTTATTATTATCACCATAATGTTGATGTTATGATGACACTGTATTTTACTGTGATGGTGAAATGAAGTTGTCGTTGTTCTGTCAGAGCTGCAGGTGGAGACACAGCAGAGTGTGAAAGAAGGAGATTCAGTCACGCTGACATGTAAAAGCAACTGCTCTCTGTCTGAACAAACAACATTCATCTGGTACAGAAACTCACAGAGATTAACTGATCGAACAGTGAATCAGCTTCAGCTGTGGTCAGTCAGTCATTCTGATGCTGGAAAGTATCAATGTGCTGTTTTAGGAAATGCACTTCTGAAGTCTCCACCTGTTTATCTTAATGTTGAATGTGAGTACAAACTGTTTCATGAATATTAGTAAAATGTTTCACAGATTTTTCAGATCAAATAACTAATATTTTTAGGTCCAGTAATATAGGCTATTTATTCTTAAAAATGTATAGTTAATGTGAATCAGGATTCTGTGCTTAGAAACCCTCTTTATGAATCATGGGTTAATAAATCTGTAAATGTAATACTGTCTAATTTACTGTGCACCAGTTCAGATGTAGATTTTCATCTTTGGATCTCATGACTGAAATAAAATCTCTTCTACTTACAGATACACTTCAGTAACTGTTAATAATAATAATGGAAAGTCATGGTATAAATAAAACAATTATGCTCATATTTTAAATATATTTAATCTAGATCCTCTAAAGAGCCTCTCAGTGTCCATCAGTCCATCTGCTGAAATAGTGGAGGGAGATTCAGTGACTCTGATCTGCAGCAGTGACTCAAACCCTCCTGCTCTGAACTTCAGCTGGTTTAAGGAGAATCAAACCTCAG
>JAHKKF010487592.1:0-12648 GCA_019740295.1 Labeo calbasu | reverse complement strand
TCTATCTATCTATCTATCTATCTATCTATCTATCTATCTATCTATTTATCCATCTATCCATCTATCTATCTATCTATCATCTATCTATCTGTCTATCTATATATCTATCTATCTATATATCTATCTATCTATCTATCGTCTATCTGTCTATCTATCTATATCTATCTATCTGTCTACCAATATCTATCTATCTATCTATCTACCTATCTATCTATCTATCTATCTATCTATCTATCTGTCTATCTGTCTATCTATCTATATCTATCTATCTATCTATCTATCTATCTGTCAATCTATCTATCCATCTATCTATCTATCTATCTATCTATCTATCTGTCTATCTGTCTGTCTATCTATCTATCTATCTATCTATCTATCTATCTATCTATCTATCTATGATTCTATCTATCTATCTATCTATCTATCTATCTATCTATCTATCTATCTATCTATCTATCCATCCATCCATCCATCCATCCATCCATCTATGATTCTATCTATCTATCTATCTATCTATCTATCTATCTATCTATCTATCTATCTATCTATCTATCATCTATCTGTCTGTCTATCTATGTTTCTATCTATCTATCTATCTATCTATCTATCTATCTATCTATCTGTTGTTCTGTCTGTCAGGTGTTTTGTTTGGTGGTGATGGAGTCTTTATGTTCGTGTCTCATATCGATGGATAGATGGAGTCTGGGGAAAGCGAGTGAGAGAAAGTGAGAAAGAGGTGTGAGAGAGATTTGGGGTGTGTGTGACGGTGAGGGGAACAGATGGTTTCCTCACTCTGACTGAGATGTTTCTCTGGCAAATTGATGCTTTCAGATGATGATTGTGTGTGTGTGTGTGTGTGTGTGTGTGTGTGTGTGTTGAGGGTCATTTTCACAACCTGTGATCAGGATCTATCTAAGAATGGCTCTTTGTGCACCAAAACACCAGCTGATCGAACACACTGACACTTCAAACATGATGAAGAAAAGTGTCGTTCAAAATTTGAGACACAGATGTAGAACCTTGATTTCATTTAATGAAATATTGAACATTTGAACATAACTTAAGTGTCCAAACACATTTTGAAGTCACTGTACTTGTATTTATGTGGAAAATGGATATTTGAATTTCTTTTCCATCTTCAATTTCAGCATCTGAAAATTGTTTTGCTTTGACTTCAGGTGCTCCAGCACCATGTTTTGCCTCTTGGCACCCCCTGCTGTCAGAACGAGTGAGCGGCCCGTCATTCAGACCCTTTGGTGGATTGAGAGAAGGAGCAGAGGCTTGCTGCTACATATTTAATCAAATCCTGTGTTTTTTTTTTTCTTTCAAACTTTGCAGTTGTGTGTGTGTGTGTGTGTGTGTTGTGTCAGAGCCCACCTGTGCTAGACACACCTCACACTCCACAGCAGATGGTGACGCTCAACCAACAAGTCTGAAAAATATGGCCTGTAGACTAGAGTTAAACATTCACACTAACAATCTGTGTAGATGCTGTTTTAATTCTCCGGTGAACAGAGGTGTGTGTTTGACAGCAGCATCACACTAATTCATGTTTATTAGAGTTGGAGCAGATCCTCAGGCTGAACACAGACACAATGAACAACATATGATCAGAAACACAAACAGGCAAATGCACATGAAAAATTATAGAAAGTCGTATTTTGCATAAGAAATTTTAGACATTGGGACGTTATTTTTATGCACATTTTTCATATTTTCCTATCTTTCATCAATGCAAAACAAATGCATAAAATACTATAGAATTATTTTATTTAAATTGTGACATGTTTAAAAATCATGGCATTTAGATAATCTTATAATTAAAGAAATGTTATTTATTATTTATATTATTATTTATTATTATTTAAATATCTTTCTGTTGTATTGTATTACAATTTTAAATACAGGCTTATATGTAATTTAAAATTGGGTAACACTTTAGTTTAGGGACCAATTCTCACTATTAACTAGTTTCTTATTAGCATGCATGTTACTAGCATATTGGCTGTTTATTAAAGCACATTCTGCGTGACCATATTCTAGATTTCTTAATATCTAAACTTAACTACTGTACTATAAACTATTAATAAGCTGTAATTGCGTGTTTATTGAGGCAAAAGTCATGGTTGATAGTTAGTTAATAATCTTTTTATAATAAAAAAACTTTTATAATCTTAATTTTATTTAATTTAATTTAATTTAATTTAATTTTATTTTATTTTATTTTATTTTATTTTATTTTATTTTATTTTATTTTATTTTATTTTACTTTATTTTATTTTATTTTGGAAACGAATCATCTGAAATTCTCCCTGTCTGTATCATCTATGACAAAATTAACTAAAAACAATTTTTAACAAATAATTTACAAAATAATTTAATTGTTTAGCAGATATACATTTTATGATTAAAAATTGGTGTAGCAAGTATTTTTACTCAGAAATCGCTAGTATATTTCACAATTGCAAAAAAACATTAGAAATTAAATGAAATAACATTGGAAGTAGAAAAACTGAAATCTTAAGTATTTTTAATCTTGTTTACAACTTAAACAATTTTTATTTCATGCAGCAATCAGACTAATGCCTAATATTTTCATTTTTGAGTAGATTTATTTTGTTTAGATATTCTGACATGTATAACGGTATGTTTTTTGCTGTGTAAGTGTGTGCGTTTTGCATGAAGTAGCACACAGTTTCATGTTAAGCTCTTTTATTTTCGCCATCTTCTGAGATTTAATGACCTTTTCTCTGCTGTTCGATCACCTGTCTTCATCTGTGGCTCCTGTGGTTGTTTTTCAGCTGAAATCACGTCTCCTTTCGCAGGAAACATGTTGCTTTGTTTGTGTGTCCCGCTGATGGGCGGCTCTGCTTCCACTGTCACGTCTGTCCGCTTCACTCTTTGTTTTTTCTCTCTCTTTCTCTCTCTCTCGTGTCTCCTGCCGTCTGTGTCGGTCGCTGTCTCTCGCTGCTCTTTCACATCTAGAGACTGAGACAGGATTCTGGTCTCTGTAAAGTCAAAGCTGGTCTCCTGAAGGCAGGTTTTGCAGGAGCGTCAAGCAGGTGACACGCGGCGCAGACGGTCTGGGCAATCAAGCGGTTCAATCCGATTTACCTCCATGAAGCCCGTCTGTGAGCGCAATCCTGGCATGGGATGAGAGAGAGACGGGTTTTGGAAAAATTGTGTCACATGTCGTATCACAATCATTGTGATTGATAAAGGAAGAACAGCAATCAAAACGAACACTAAATAAAGTGAACACCTTACTTTCTGAGTTGTTTTTTATTTTTTGATGTTTTAAGAATAAATCTAAAACTTTGTAAGGTTTATATTTAAAAAAAGAAAGACATTTTTAATTTATTTAATATATATTATTTTAAAAGAAGTCTTATTATTCTATAAAACAGTTTTGCTTTTTGAGTAACTGTCTTATTTTAAGAATGTGTACATATTTTTACTGGAATATAAGGACAAAAAATTTAAGGAAAGAAAAATCACAAAGCATACGTCTCAAATTACATATCTCAAGTGTTACTTCTAGACAGCAAGGAGATTAAATTGAGAGCAAATGGAAACGTTTGCTGAAGAAAAATTTGAATGAAAATTTGCTTATGAAAATAGATGTATTTTCTTATTTTGGAGTGAAATATGACCTAAGATTCCTAAGATTCACCAATAATTAAACAGTAGCTGTCAATAGAAGAGCCCTGCATTGAAATAAACGTGGTGTGTGTGTGTGTGTGTGTTTTATATGACAGGTGGTAGGAGGGTTTCTGGGTCAGTAATAAATGCTGAACACATGCTGTTCAGTCGTTCTTTTTATTTGCTTTATTAGTCATTTAAAAGCGGTTCGAGAAACAGGAGCCTGTGTTCCAGCACCATCTGGGTTTGTGTGTGTGTTTTGCACAATATATGGCTGATAGGAAATATTTTGCTTGTTGAGACTATTGGTTCTGTCATGTTAAAGAAGTGTGTGCAGCTTTCTGTTAATCATACATATCATCTGGGTGTGAATTTTCTTGACTAAAAATATATGTGCCAGTCTGTCATACAAGATGAGTAATGTTTGCACAGTATCACTGCTAGTGCTGAATAAAAACATTAAGCTACCACAAATTAAAAAAAAAAAAAATACCTGCAAAAATGAAATATTCAAATATTTGAAAAAAAAAAAGTCAAGACACATTTATTTAAGCAAAATGACATAATTGTTTTTACTTTTTGGGATTTACTTTTTCAAAAAATGTATAAAAATTAAGTGCCAAAGCTTACAAACAAGGAAAAATATCTGCCAGTAAGGTAAGAAAACAAACTTAATTCGAATGGAAAACAAGTTTACTTTTACCCCATTGGCATATTTTTGTTTTCTTCTTCTTTTAAGCATAAACTCACTTCATTTTGATAAATTGTGAATTTTGCTTCTCAAAGCAAATGTATCTTGATTTAAGAATGTTTAGATGTTTGTGCTGGAAAACAACACAAAAAATACTGAATAATAACATTTTTAAAAATACAACATTTACAAATGCAATAACAAATACAATTTTAAAACACATTTAAAAACATTTTTTTGCAGTGTGGTGTATTTTTACTCAGAAATTGATAGTAAAAATGTACAAATAATTACTACAAAATGGCAAGTAACACATTTAATTAAACACAAAATGTTGAAGTAGAAATGCTGAAATTTAATGGAAACTTATTTCTGTCGTGGAGTAAAAAAAAGTATTATTATTTTTTTTGAGAAAAGGTAATTGTGACTTTATCTAATTTCTGACTTTTTTCCTCATAAAAAAGAAATACATAGATATAACCTTGTATTACGAGGTTATATCTTGTATTTCTGACTTCTTTTTCTTTTTCACAAAAATTGCAGAAGGTAGAATTGCAAGGTAAAAAGTCTGAATTGCAAGATATTAATTCACATTTGCAAAAAAAAAAAAAAAAAAAAAGTCAGAATTGTTAGATAAAAATTTCCATTTACCCTTTCTTTTTTCCATGACAGAAACAAGCATCCATATAGTGTGTTTGGTAACACTTTACAATAAGGTTCCCATTAGTTAACATTGGTTTTTACATTAACTGAAATTAAGTAACAATGTGCAGTACGTTTTTTACAGTATTTATTAATGTTTGTTCATGTTAGTTAGTTAAAATACAGCTGTTCATTGTTAGTTCGTGTTAGCTCAGGTTTATTAAATAATATTAAGATACAACTTTCACTTTTAGTAATGTATTAGTATGTTGAAATGAACTTGAACTAAGATTAATAAATGCTTCAGAAGTATTTTTGATTGTTAGTTCGTGTTGTTAAATAATATTAACAAATGGAACCTTATTATAAAGTGTTGCTATATTTTCTTGTAAATGTACTCTAATAAGCTTTCTTTGATTTACAACTTCTAAAACCGCACTTTTGCTTTGGTCCTGTTTCTGTTTTTCTCCAGGGTTTCTGTTTCTCCCCGGTGGGCTCATGCTCCTGATCTAGGGTGGGGGGGCATCGCCCCGTTCTGCCATGAAAGGCTACACCCCCCAGCGCACCCGTCACCTGTCCGACTGCGAGCCTCCCCGTTCTCCCAGTCACCTGGACCCTCTGTACCCCCCATCCGCTTCTTCCACTCTCTCTCACACACCGTTTCTCTTACCAGCAGCCATGGACCACTACGGAACCCTGGACCCACATCACTTCTCCCCGTCGCCCAGCCCTGGAGGCCTTCCGCCCGACTGCCTGATGCCTCTCAACAACCAGCTGTCCTCCAGCAGCACCTTCCCCCGGATCCACTACAACTCACACTTCGACCAGGGCGACTTCGGGCACACAGCCGACAACATTGGAGGAATCAGCACGGGGACGCTGGGGACGTCTATGTCCATGGGAATGGGACTCGGAGTGGGACGGACCGCCATGATCACCAGTGGATCCGCAACTATATCAGGTAAGAAATGAGAAACTTTTAAAAAAGAAATGCTTAAAAAATAAGACTTGTCTTATTTTCTAAATTGTTTCTTTTTTCAAGCATAATTTAATGAGGTTTGTTTAAAATGTAAAACGTTTGGGGTTGGTTGATTTTTTTATGATCTTTTTTTTTTTTTTTTAAAGACGCTTCTGCTCATCAAAGCTGCTTTTTTTCAATCAAAAACTTTCAAATTATGAAATATTATTGCAGTTTCAAAAAACTGATTTCTATGTGAATATGTTGTAAAATGTAATTTATTTCTGTGATCAAAGCTGAATTTTCAGCATCATTACTGCAGTCTTCAGTGTCACATGATTCTTCAGAAATCATTCTAATATGCTGATTTTCTGCTCAAGAAACATTTTTAATTATTATTAATGTTGAAAACAGATGTGCTTCCCAATATTTTTGTGGAAACTGTGATACATTTTATTTTTCATTTTTTAAATGAATAGAAAATAAAAAAGAACAGCATATATTTAAAATAAAAAATCTTTTGTAACATTATACATGTCTTCACCATCACTTTTGCTCAATTTAATGCATCTTTGCTGAATAATAATATTAATTTCTTTTAAAAAAATGTTACTGGCCTCAAACTTGTTTTACGGATGTTTAGATATTTTACTTAAACTTAAAGACAAAAATTTGAATTATGTAATAGACTAAAATGTAAGTTCATTCTCAAATTTAATTAATAACTTTCAACCTTTGCACTTTGTACAGTCTTTCACTTGATTTGTCAAACCTGGCGAGCCACATCTTTATGCACCACAACTAATTTTTACATGAAATTTGCACTGCTTATGTTTATTCTAGTGTAATAATGTAGTTAAAGAGGAGGTTTGGCAACAAAATGGCAATTGTTGTCTCCTGTCTTTTAATAAACTCTTTTTTAGCCAATTTTCACATGTAAGTGTGTCTGAAAGTATCCTAATGTGATTACTTAAATATGACAAAAGCAAAAAGCTTAAATGTTAAAAAGTTAAAAGTGTAATTTACTTTAAATATATTAACACTCTTTATTTAGATGTTGTCTACATTGTTGAGCACCCAGTATGCAAGTTATTCAAAATGGGTAATATTGCAAAAAACACCTGCAAAATTAGTGCTGATCTCAATTTGCAAGGGTCAGTTAGTGATGAAGCAAATATATCAAAGGATGCAAGGCTTGTAAACATCAGAGATGTGTGGAAAATAAAAGACAAATGAATCAGTTGACCTTCAGAATGCATATTCTGGTTATTTTATATCTCACTCAAGAGGTTTTTTTATCTTTCTTAAAATAGAGCATAAATTATGTGCCTTTTCTTTGAAGTAGTAATGGCAAAATGCAGCTCTAGGAGCTGTTTTGTACATGCATTAATTTATTCCACATTTTACAGCTAAATTCATTTTCAAAAGGAAGTTAGCACCTGGTTAAATTAATTTTAGTTTAAGTAAGTAAGATTCACACTGAAGTATCATGAATTCTGAGTTTTCCTAATTGACCCTCCTGCTCTTTTGGCTTTTAGGGGCAGGAAAGATGAACCGGTTGCCGCCCAACCTCCTGGACCAGTTTGAGAAACAGTTGCCGGGGCAGCAGGACGGCTTCAGCACGTTACAGTTTCATCGCAGCACCGCGGTGACGACGACCAAACAGCAGCAACAGCAGCGCACGGACAGTCCGGGAAAAATACGCTACCTAGTTCACTCCGTCCAGAAACTGTTTGCTAAATCCCAGTCGTTGGAAAACTCCGCCATCAAGGGAAACATGAACGGCCGCAACAGCAGATCGTCAAGCAGCGATGACAAACACCATCGGAGCAAAAGCAAAGACCGAGGAACGAAGAGCGAAGCGACGGCCAAACGGAGGCCACGATCCAATATGTCCGGATACTGGAGTTCTGACGATTTGGATAGTGATATAAGTAACTATAGGAACCCCATGGCCATGATGACTTTGGGTCGGCAAGGGGTGGGATCCGGACCGGGGCCGGACGGACAGGTGGCGTCCAGGTACTTCATGCAGGGCTACAGCACCATGAGCGAACACACGCTCAAATCCTCAAAGAGTAACAGTGACCTGAAGCACCAGGGGCTCCCTGCGCTCCCGGGACCTGGTGGTGGCGGCGGAGGTGGTGGAGGGGTCGGACAAGGCCGAGGACCGATGTTTGACGGGAACTTTGGTAAAGGGGGACCCTGGTCCACGCTTACGCTAGGACCCACCAGACAGGTGTGTCAGAAGGGTTCGGCCACGCTGGATCGCACCCTGCTGAAGTCCAAATCCGTCCAGCAGGATCTGGGCTGCCACTTCCTGCAGGTGCGCGGGAGGGTGAGTGCACGGATAAAACACGGTTGTTGCTGATCCACCTTTTTCCTAACGATTTTTATCAAATGCACTTTCAGTTTGGGTGAATTCCACTTAAAAGGACTGAAACTAATAATTTCAATCCACAGTGTTTGACTGAATGAGCTGTACATTTTCCTTCCTGGTAACGCTTAGATTAAGGCTGCGTTTACACTAGTGTGTTTTCATTTTAAAACGCATAGCTTTTGCTACGGTTTCACCTGTCGTTTACACTACTCCGGCGTTTTCAACCCTCGAAAACTGAGACTTTTGAAAACGCTGCAGACCCCGTTTTAGTTTGAAAACTCCGGGGCTGCGTTTCAGTGTAAATGGACCGAAACGAAGATTTTTGAAAACGATATTGGCCATAGGGAATCTACATATACATATCTATGGTTGTACCTGCGTGAATGGTCACGTGACATGCGTTTTCGGGTTGTGTAGTGTAGACGGAGATCGTTTCTGAAACGCAGAGAAAACGCTAGTGTAGACAAGGATCATTTTCATTTTAAAATGCCGCTTTAAAACGAAAACGCACATGGTATAACAAGAATATCAATGGCAAGAGCTCTTTTAAGTCTTCTGCAGTATTTTCCTCTTGATTATTTTCATTTTTCCTTTGTTTATCCCACTGTAACAATATGAAAAAGTCTATTTGTGGTCTGCTCTCCCAATTTAATTTACTAAACTGCTTTGGCAAGCATTTTCAAATACCCAAAATGAACCCCAAAAGAACTCAGTTTTGGCTTGATTTGTTGAAAATTACATCACATCAGCAGAGCTGGGTTGATTACTTACAAACTGTGGTCCATTACTGATTACAGATTACATGATAAAAACTGTCGTCAGTAATGTAAACTAAGTTTCTCATTTTAGGACATGTAGTCTGATTACTTTTAGATTACTTTTTATCTAATTTGTTTTAAACTTACCATTAAACTTACCATACTGATATAAAATTGCAAAAAGAAAATATATTCCATTTTTTTATATCAACATCATAAAATGCATTAAATATTACAGTAGATCAGGGTTTCTAAAATGGGTCTTAATGTACGAACCAAGTTACTGGAGGTCACTGGATATGATGAAGACGTTGAGTTTCACAGCTATTCATCACCAGTGTTTAGTAACTTGCATAACTCTTTGTTTCATACATGGTCTCATCACTTGAGAGGTGCTTTTTCACCCAAATTCAGAAGCATTTACATGACAATTCTATATTGTGAAAATAGTCAAAGCTTAATGGTATAACACAGGATTTCTAGAGAGGAATTTAAAAGAGGAAAAATAGAAGAACTAGGAAGAATTAATAAATAGTGAGTAATTCACTGAATAATATGTAATCTAATAAAAACATTATTCTTCCACCAAACAATGTAGTTCCTTAGAAACAGTTGTGGTTGCAACAAAGTGGTTACCAAGCAACACACAGAAGTAAACAAAGGTGTATGTTTGTAGAGTAATTTACAACAGCTTAGAACACGGCTCAACCAATCAGAATCAAGGACCGGAATTATTCATTTTATAAAACGTAATATGCTCTAATTATGTGTTCTTGATGTTTTGAAACTGATTATGTAATCCAGATTACATGTAATCAAGTACTACCCAGCTCTGCATGCCAGTTAATTCTTGTTCAGACTGTCCAAATCCATGAAAATCTGACTGGAAACCAGTCATATTTAGCAAGTGTGAATGTCAAAAAAATCATGTTCAATGCAGTTTTTGCAAGTACATTTCAAGCTACATTCATGTGTGGTTTGAAATCACATTCAAATCAAGTTTCTGTCACTTTTCACGCCATGTAAAACGTAAACATCAGACGTTGTTGTAGAAAACATGCTAGACGTCATTGCAGGATGAGTGGAAAATTATAAAAGTAATTTTCATCCTGATTATTTTCATTTTTTCTTTGTTTGTCCAACTGTAACAATATGAAGAATGACAGCATATTCTGCACATCTGTGGTCTTCTCTCCCAGTTTAATTTGCAGTTTATCCCATAAATAATTCAATGGATGCACTAAGAATCTCTTGATTTTCTTGCCAAATCCTCACGTCTCTTTCCAGATTTGTTTCACATGGACGCTTCAAAATATAATTGTCTCCTTTTTTCATTTCTAATCCCTATTAGCAGTGTTGACTTAAGCAGGTAAATACAATATTTGTTATCTGTCAAAATGATGGAAATCACTTTAAAATCTAATCACTCAATGTTCCATTTTTGATTAAGGCAACACATGTTGCATATTATAGATATATATTACTACAGTAATATTTAACACTTTCGTAGTATAGCTGGGGAAATAATCAATATTTTAGGGTTATTCATACTATGTTGAAAGTAACTTGTTAATGCTCTTACACTTTTACATTTTCTTTTAATGTCCGATGGTTGAAGGGTGAGTAGAATAATGTTACTTCACTGTGTCTAGTTTTTGGAAATGCTTATTATTGCATTCATAGAGCAAAACTTTGCTGATTATTTATACTTTAATAGAAGTTACTCCCATATTTCACACAAGGCATCATGGGGTGTAGGAAAAAGGTGGATTGTATTGCTGTGGTGGATGCAAACCTCAGAAATAATATAATTTTTCTGATTGGCAGATATTTTTTCTTGTTTTATATTTTTCAGACAAGAAGACTTAATGTCTTATGCAGTTTTGCCTATGTCTCGATTTAAGCATGTTTAGGAGTGTGATGCCGTGGATGTCGCGAATCCTCAGCAAATCCAGTGACTAGTTCTTCCTCTGAAACATTCATTCAACCCTGAACTCCTAAATATAAAGGTTCTTTATTGTGATCTATATGGTTGCATGACGAACCTTTTTATTTCACAGAAGTTTCTTTATAGTGGAAAAAGGCTCTTTAGATTTTTTTAAATGTTCTGATGTCACTGTGTCACTGAAAGGTTCTTTGGGTCTAAACTAAACTAAAAATGGTTCTTCTATGGCATCACTGTGAAAACCCCCTTTTGGAACCTGTAATTTTTAAAAGTGTATTGCTGTGAAAACCTCATTTTGTAACCTATTTTTTAAGCTTGTTGTCTGTAAATCAGACTGAATGTGCATCACAGTGTCTGTCTGACGGTGTCCTCTGATGTTTGTTCAGATGCCCTCCACCGGTGACTGGACTGGGACTTTGGGCAGAAGCGGGCCCATGGGCGAAATCCCCTGTAGACGGATGCGTAGCGGCAGTTATGTCAAAGCCATGGGCGACCTTGAGGACAGCGACGACTCCGACGGGAGTCCCAAACCCTCACCGAAAACCGCCGCACGGAGGCAGAGCTACTTACGTGCAACACAGCAATCACTAAGTGACCAGTTCCCCTCAAGAAAGTAAGTCAACACAATATATGATTAATACATGCACAGCACATATTATATTTCTGTTCATTATTAAACCAAAACACTGTATGCAAAAGCTCAGTGAGCCGTTTCAGTGCAGAGAGCTGTAGATACATTAGGGTACAAACACACACACACTGGTGGTCTGTCAGAACGCCAGAGACCCCGTCTGAGGTGTGAGCTCTGATATTTCATGCCTTCTGGATCAGGATGAGTTTATCGGTGTTGATTTCTCTCATACATGCATCAGAGTCCAGCTGTGCTCGTTCATCTGCTAGATTAAGCACAGCTGGTCTCTCTCTCCTACATACGCTGATCCTCGCACAACCTTTCTGCCGATCACATGTATAGAAGACTATTTGAAAATTTGCTATTTTGACCAATTTGTGAAGTGTAAACCAACTGTGATGTTTTTTTCACAGGTATCTGATGCAGATCAGATTTTGTTCTACACGAAAATGCATCAGTTGTTTTTGCATCCAGTTTGTTAAACTTTTAAATGTGGTTTTAAATCAAATCTGACATCATCAGTGAAGTCTCATTCCAACAATAATGGTGTTTAGTATGAATTGTAAAGTTTTTGCTATATTTGTTGTGCTGACTTTCATTTATGCTGAATTAAATACAACAAATAATGTGTCTGAACAGGATGAAGCTGATTAGTTTATTACAGTGCAATGTTATTTTAGTAACACAAAATATTTTTTTATGTATATACTGTAGTACTACAGTATTTATTTATATACAGTGGGTACGGAAAGTATTCAGACCCCCTTAAATTTTTCGCTTTTTGTTATATTGCAGCCATTTGCTAAAGTCATTTAAGTTCATTTTTTTCCTCATTAATGTACACACAGCACCCCATATTGACAGAAAAACACAGAGTTGTTGACATTTTTGCAGATTTTTTTAAAAAAAGAAAAACTGAAATATCACATGGTCCTAAGTATTCAGACCCTTTGCTGTGACACTCATATATTTAACTCAGGTGCTGTCCATTTCTTCTAATC
>JAHKKF010487580.1:0-12039 GCA_019740295.1 Labeo calbasu | reverse complement strand
TTTTTATTATCTAATAAATTTTATCTTGAGAAATATCTTGATTTTTTTTTAGTTTTTTGTCTTCTTTTTAATCCTTGTTTAATCCTTGTCTTTATATCATTTTAAATCACATTTATTATTTGTTTACTTTAATATTATATTTATTACCTATTTATTTACTACACAGCTTTTCTCTAATTAATTTAATTGAATTAAAATGAGAAATATCTTGTTTTTTTTAGTTGTATGAGCTCCCATCATCTCTAATGGCTGGGTTTCCAGTTTGTCCCAAGCTGGAGATGGAGTTTGGAGATCTGAACGAGTCCATGTTCAGATGGTTCAAGGAAAGCTCACCTAGTGCACATATGAGTGGAGATCAAGACTGCTGGAAGGAGGTTGGACAAGACCGTGTGTTCACGCCATCCAATCAAGACATTGGTTTGAAGATGATGTTTAAATGCACACCTGGGAATGGATCCAGGTTCGGGGAACCTAAGGAACTGCTATCATCCGGCGTAGTAGAAGCCGGTCCGGGAACGTGCACGTTTGATAACAGGCACATGTACACTCAGAAGCTCACTGATGAGTCTTCACTGAGGGTTGTGTCTTATAACATCCTCGCTGACATCTACGCTCAAACCGATCTTTCCAAAACGGTCTTGTACCCTTATTGTGCGCCGTACGCTCTAGAAATGGACTACAGGCAGAATCTGATCAAGAAGGAGCTGTCGGGGTACAACGCTGATATCGTTTGCCTCCAGGAGGTGGATAAGGGGGTTTTTGTAGATAGTTTGTCTCCTGCGTTGGACGCTTTTGGGTTGGATGGGGTTTTTAGAATCAAGGAGAGGCAGCATGAAGGTCTGGCTACTTATTTTAGGAGGTCTAAGTTGAAGTTGCTGGAGCAGTATGATGTTATGCTGAGCGAGGCCTTGACAACAGATCCTCTTCATCGGGACCTGCTGGAGAAAGTGTCCACCAATCCCATCTTGAAGGAGAAGATCGAAAACAGGTCGACGATGCTGCAGGTATTTTAATGTAACTTAGTGCTTCTCAACTTTCTTGACCCCCAATTGTCTACAAAGACCTCAAGACTTTTCTAGTTGTTTTTAGATTTACTAGATTCTACACAAGAAAAATGTTTACGGTTTCCCCAAGTAAATAAATAAATAAATAAATAATAAAAAAAAATAAATTATATATATATATATTATATAACTATTTACAATAATTTTCCAGGTCAAAAATTTTTTTTAAATTTTACTACCTCATATTTCCAGGTTTTTTAAGACTGTGGAAATCCTGGTTATTTGAGAAAAAATATGTTGTTTATGTGAATTATAATGAGAAATATCCTATGTTTTTGTCTTATTTTAATCCATGTTTTGTTTTATTTTACTTTTGTTTTATCATTTTAAGTCATACTTATTTTAATGTAATCTTGATCTTACATTTATGATTTATTTCTTTATACACAGCTTTTCTCCAATTATTTTTCCAATAAATATTTTATTCAGTTAAAATAAATATCTTGTTTTATAGTTGTTTTGTCTTTGTATGTTTTTAAATCATATTTTAATGTAAAGTTTATTTATCTTATTATTTTTATCTGTTTATTTTTACACAGCTTTTCTAATTATTTTTGCAATAAGTATTTTAATTAATTAAAAAAATATATTTTAATTTTTGTTGTTCTTCCTTATTTTAATCCTTCATTTTAAGTCATATCTTATTTATTTCAATGTAGTTTTTATTTATCACATTTTTTTAAATTACACTTTTTTTATTCAAATTATTTTTCTAATTTTTTCTTGAATTATAATAACAAATATCTTGTTTTTTAGTTGTTTTGTCTTATTTTGATCCTTGTTTTGTCTTTATATGTTTTTTAATCATATTTATTTTAATGTAATGTTTATTTATTTTCTAATTAATTTTCCAATATTTTCCTCATAAAATTAAATAAAATAATGTCTTATTGAATTAAAACAAGAAATATCTTGCTTTTTAGGTTGTTTTGGCTTTATAAGATTTTAAATAATATCTTATTTATTTTAATGTATTTTTATTAGCTATTTATTTTTTACACAGCTTTTCTCATTATTTTTCTAATATTTTCTTGAATTAAAATGAGAAATATCTTGATTTATTTTATTCCTTGTTTTATTTTGACTTCAAATCATTTTAATTCTGATCTTATTTATTTTAATGTTTTTATGATCGATTTAATAATTTTATTATCTATTTATTTTACTATCTATATTACTTTTCTAGTATTTTTCTTGAATTAAGAAATAACTTGATTTTTAGTTGTTTTTTTTCTTTATTTTATTTTTTGTTTTATCTTTAAATAATTTTCATTCTTATTTATTCCTATTTATTATAAATCTTTGTTAAATATCTTATTTTAATACAATTATTTATTTATGTATTTTTTTACACCGCTTTCCTCTAATTAATGTTTCTAGTAATTATTTTCTTGAATTAAAATAAGAAATCTATATTTTTAGTTGTTTTGGCTTATTGTAATCTATGTCTAAATATATAATAAGCCCAAACAAGTCATATCTTTTATTTATTTTAATGTTTTCAATTTTTACAGTTTTTCTCTTTTCTTAGATTAAAATAAAAAATTACAAAATATAAATATATAAATATAATGTATTTATTTATTTAAGTTTTTTGGCTTATTTTAATCCTTGTTTTGTAATACTTTTTGCTCAATCATCTTGCTTTGAGGACTTTATGCTAAACCAACAAAAATGCATCTCTTCCTCATTTTCTCAGGTGACCATCTTGCAGTCGTTATGTGACCCGTCAAAGATATTATGTGTGGGAAACACACACCTGTACTGGCACCCGAAAGGTGAGCATCAGTGTGAAAGAAATAATGTTTGCTTTACAGTTTCTGACAACCTGTTGTGTGTTCAGGAGGAAACGTTCGACTGGTTCAGATAGCAGTGGCCCTCAAACACATGAAGCAGGTGGTGACAGAGAAGCATCCCGGAGCCGGACTCATATTCTCAGGCGATTTCAACAGCACGCCCTCTTCTGGCCTCTTCCAGCTCGTCTGTGAAGGATCCGTCACGGAAAATCATGACGACTGGGCCTCCAATGGGCAGGAAGAACAGATCCAGGTGGGACTGACGAACCCGTTCCAGCTGGCCAGCGCTTGCGGGGCCCCGGCCTTCACCAACTACGTCGGAGGCTTCCAGGGGTGTCTGGACTATATATTTGTGGAGCCGCACGTGCTGCAGGTGGAGCAAGTCATTCCTCTACCCAGCCTTCAGGAGGTCACGACCTGCGTGGCCCTGCCGAGCGTCTCGCACCCATCAGATCACATCGCGCTGGTGTGCGACCTCAAGTGGAAGTGAAACAATCGGTGTTTCATCAAAAGCAATTTTAACTTTTTAATGTCCAGATTTCAGCATTTTATTTGTATTTATCACATAGCTTCATTCTCACCTGTACAAATGAATATTTATGATGAGGATTAGTTATTGTATAATATTTATGAAATGCCTCTTGACGCCAACATGCAAATATTAAAAGCATTTAAATTCATTCATCATTTTGTGATTGCTTTAACGTTTCTTTTCAAACCAGAGGAGCGAATAGAAATAATCAGTTTCGCAATTTTTGCCCTAATCGTGTCTTCCATGCAAGTTGAAAAAAATTCAACTAGAGCGGAAAATTTGCATGGTGTGTTGTCATGCGAGCCAATGAGCAAAGAGCTTATTGACACGTACAGTTTGACGCATCCGGCTGTACCAGAATTTTATTTTTTAGTGAAGTGGAAAAACATCCCCTGAGTAATCTAGAGCGAGTAACGTGATGCAAATATTTGCTTTGTCTTTGCCAAGTCAATGCAAAGACGCAAATTCCCACTGGGTGACGCATTTACATCGAACGCGCGATATTTGCCTGAAGTTGAAAAAATTCAAGTTGAAGAAATTCTTGAGCAAAAAATTCACATGGCGACTTGTTGCACAAGCCAATCAGCGAAGAACTTACTGACACGTAGGATTTGACATGTCGGGCTGTATCAGAAATTGTTTTTTATTGTTTTTATTCACGCAAGTGACGCAAAAAAAAAAAAACTTCCTGCAAGTAACGCGATGCAAATATTTTGCCTTTGCCAAAAGTGAATTTAATTATTTGCGTGAATAGATGACATACTAAGTCAATGCAAAGACCCAAATTGGATGATGCATTTGCCGTGAATGTGTGATATTCGCAATCGCAATCACAATTTTTTTCAACTTGTGCTGAAAATTTAAAAGGCACGTTGTCGCACAAGCAAATCAGCGAAGAGCTTATTGACATGTACGATTTGACACGTCCCGCCGTATCAGAAAATGTTTTTTTATTTGCACGAGCAAGTAACATAATGCAAATATTCACTTTGCCTTTGCCAAAAGCAATTTTTATGCATTATGGTGTAAAAATAAAAGGTAAAAGTTAAAGTTTTAATGATGGATTTGTTTCTTACAAACATTTAGCTTTTGTCTACTCAAGGCATTAATTGATGGACTGGAGTGGTGTGAATTACTTGTGGATTATTGTGATGTTTTTATCAGCTGTTTGGACTTGTTCTGACGGCACCCATTCACTACAGAGGATCCACTGGTGAGCAAGAGATGCAATACTACATTTCTCCAAACCTCAGTGTAAAAAATCTGTTGAGTCAACTTAAAATAATTTGTAACCCAGCTGCCTTAATTTTAAGTTCAGT
Source organism: Labeo calbasu (assembly GCA_019740295.1). Lineage (NCBI taxonomy): Eukaryota > Metazoa > Chordata > Actinopteri > Cypriniformes > Cyprinidae > Labeo > Labeo calbasu. Next base: position 7,328 of record JAHKKF010487580.1, on the reverse strand, counting down.
CAACTCAAAAGTTTATTCAACTTGAAATGTTAAATTATACTAAGTGACGACTTAGATATTTGAGTTGAATCAACTTAAAATTTGAAGGCAGCTGGGTTACTTACCCATCTGTTAAGTTTAGCAAACACAAATATCTAAGTTGTTACTTAGTACAACTTAACATTTCAAGTTGAATAAACTTATTTTAGTTGACTGAACTTAAAATTTTATAGCAGCAGGGTAACAAATTATTTTAAGATGACTCAACAAATTGTGTTTTTGTTTTTTACAGTGTAGAGCGGAAAATTTGCATGGTGTGTTGTCATGCCAGCCAATGAGCAAAGAAAAAAACTTGTGCTAAAAATTTTAAAAGGCACGTTGTCACACAAGCCAATCAGCGAAGAGCTTATTGACATGTACGATTTGACACGTCCCGCTGTATCAGAAATGTTTTTTTATTTGCACGAGCCAGTAACAATGCAAATATTTACTTTTTATACATTATGGACTTTTGTAAAAATAAAAGGTAAAAGTTAAAAAGTTTTAATGATGGATTTGTTTCTTACAAACATTCAGCTTTTAATTGATGGAGTGGAGTGGTGTGAATTACTTGTGGATTATTGTGATGTTTTTATCAGCTGTTTGGACTTGTTCTGACGGCACCCATTCACTACACAGGATCCATTGGTGAGCAAGTGATGCAATGCTGCATTTCTCCAAATCTGATGAAGAAACAAACTCATCCACATCTTGGTGAGTACATTTTAGAAATATTTCTTTAATAATAAACATGAATACCATCAGTTTTCAGCAATGAGCAACCTGTATATAATTAAATCATTTCTCTCTCGAGCCTTTGTTAATACACACACATACAAGTGATGTATTTCAGACTTTTATTTGCTTAATTCTGTACTCATAATGCATTTTTAAAAAGGGTAACAGCTAGACGATTCCTAGCACCGATCCATTTGAATAATCTCAAAAGCTGGGAGTAAAAACATTTGGATATGTCTTAAACATTTGCACTGGTTTGTTCTCAATTGAAATGCTAAATCAAAAGCGTATCGGGCGAGTGCGTTCACATAGTAAAGCACAGCATGTTTAAGGCAACTGTGATTACGTACATAAAAATTCTGCTTATTTACAACACAGGCATCGTAATAGTTCCCAATATAAACTCATGCATTTTAGAAGCATTAAAACTAATGCTTACATCAATGCATTGCCAGTCTCTAAGTGTGCTACTATAAGAATAATCATTTATTTAAGAACATTTCCTTGGATGTATGGCATGCAAACGCCTGGGCATGAGGTGCGCGGAATGAAAATAATGGAATAAATCAAGCTGAGGGAGCAAAAACAGAGCATTTTTATAAATACACACAAGTTATCATTATTAACACAATGCTTGATGCTTACTGTAACAAGAACCCAGAGCTACTGCAAGAGCTTCATAACAAAAGCTAGTACTTTTCATACTGTGGTTAGATCTATATGGCTACAAACATCAAGTGGAATGATTGTGGGAAAAATGTCAGTCGAGGTCAAAGGTGCAACGAATTAAAAAAGGAACAAAATGTTAAAATGCACTGCTGTAGATTGACATCAGCAGGCGGATTTTTGGTAACAATCAAACTTAAATGATACACGAACAGCTGCATTAACTCCGCTAATCATGTCCTTTGGAACAGCACATCCTGCTTGAACGGGAAGTGCAGTTTAGCGTTTGGAGAGCTGCTCGGAAAGCCAGTCTAATCCCTCGTATAAACCCGTCCCTTGAGTCGCGCAGGTCGCCTGGACATACCACTGATGAAAAGCACAATATAAACATGTTTTTAATCAATAAATGGATACTGTACGCATTTAAGTGAATGGAAAAATATAAAATGTTTTTTAAATAAAGTCTTTTATTGCTCACCAAGGATGTATTTATTTGATTAAAAATACAGTAAAATTGTGAAATATTTTTGCTTTTTCAAATAACTGTTTTGTATTTGAATACATGTTAAAATGTAATTTATTCCTGTGATCAAAGCTGAATTTTAAGCATCATTACTCCAATGTCAATGATTCTTCAGAAATCATTCTAATATGCCGATTTGCTGACACTGAAGACTGGAGTAATGATTTTGAAAATTCAGCTTTGATCACAGAAATAAATTACATTTGAAAATATTGTCAAATAAAAAGCAGCTATTTTAAATTGTAATATTATATCACAATTCTATCAAATAAATGCAGCCTTGGCGAGTATAATTTTCAAAAACATTTTATAAAAACATATTCCTAATGTTTGATTCTATTGCACAAATAATTAACCAAAATATGATTAATTACAGGTAACTAATCCATGTGTATATTTTAATAACCAATATTATGTTTGTTTTTTTTTTAAAGCAGCTTATAATTATGCATAACTATGATAGCAATTTTAAGCATATAACCGCACAACTCACAGTTCTGCTCCTGAGTGCTTGCAGGGCGAGTTTATCTGTCATCTCGCTGATGGGCATCGCGTTTGGTAAATCTTGTTTATTTGCGAAAACCAGCAGAACGGCATCTCTCAGTTCATCCTCCTGAAGCTGTTAAAGAAAATACGTGCAGATATTTGTGGCATTTTGAAACCGAACTACTTCACACAGGCAACTGTGCACAATAAAAGAAGTGTTTTGTTAGTAGTTACTCATGCTGTTTTGAATCTCAGAAGGGCGTTTTCTCACCATCTTCTGAAGCTCTTCTGCGGCTTCCTGTGCTCGCTCACGATCGTTACTGTCCACGACAAAGATCAGACCCTAAAGAAACAGCACAGCATGTCACACTCATAGTCAGAAAATATCATGCACAAGTTCTTAAAAGGTTTTTTGAATGTAAATGTAACTTTTAAAGTTGTAAAATGTCTAAACATTCTTAAATCAAGATACATTCAAAGTCTTGCTTTCTAAGAAATAGATAAAAACTGAGTTTGTGATTTAAATTTTTGAAAAAAAAAACACTTAATTCAAAGGAAAAAATAGCTGTCATTTAATTTTTGTTCTTGTTTAGTATAAACTCAATTTTGTTTAATTTCTCAGAAGACAAAACTTCATATCTTCATTTTGCATCTGAAGTAACAGTATCTTGATTGTACTGGAAAACGTGACAAAAACACTGAGGAAGATTTGCATGCAACATTTAATGCCATGATTTAATACCTTTTAAAGGGACAGTACATAAAAATGAGTCATAATGAAACATACTAGTCTAATGTTGTGAGTAGGGGGATCTGCAGTAGAGCTCAACCGATTATCAGCGCCAATATTAAGCGTTTTCAATATTGATGCATCCAATTTCCCCCTTTAAGTTCAGAACAAGCCATTTTTTATTGTTTTTAGGCATTTAAATGGATATAAACTAGGTTTTACTATCATTACACAACTTATTGGGCTAACACAGTTTGGTTTTAAGGTTGAAGTCTGACTCATATTTCTTATGTTATGTCACTGGCTGTGAGTTTCTACGGCCTTAAGATCATCTGTAAACGTCTTTGAAAATTATTCACTCAGAAAATAAAGAACAAGCACAAGGTAGATATTCTATTATGATCTTATTGATCGATCTATAATCTCCAACATGCAGGAAAGAAAAAGAGAAGTGCACGAACAGAAGAGAAACTGTTCTGTTCTCCAAATCAAACTCTAGCAAAGGCCGTTCCAGTTCAACTTAATCCTAATAGTAACAGCAACATCCTCATACAAAGCACATCAACGGCATCCAGCCAAACTATAACTACACACCCATAGTTGTTTTTCTAGCAGCTCACAAGGCTGGGCGATCAAACTCAATCAGTATGGCCATGGCAGAATGAGCATTTCATCCTGTTGGAATGCCGCGACTCCATTGTTGTTTGACTATCTTAACGGCGTACGAGGCGACGTCCCGCCGCGACGCTATGCATCTGTTTACCTGGGTATTCTGGAAGTAGTGTCTCCAAAGAGGCCTGATCTTATCCTGACCACCCACATCCCACACGGTGAAGCAAATGTTCTTGTATTCGACCGTCTCGACGTTAAAACCTAAAGGAGGCACACAGGGTTGGGTGCGATATCATGCAAGAGATGCAGATCTTTGCAGTTGTTCACATCAAGATAAGTTTCATGTAATAAATCATTCGGGCCATGAAAAATCTTTATAAATTCTTTATTTTCTTCATGCAAAATTAAAATTTGAAGGTAAATATTTAATTTGACCTATACATGCATTTGTGAGAATATCAGTGCATTAAAAAATATACTTACTATAATCTAAAAATCCATAGAATATCTAATAATCTATTATCTATGGGAGCCCATTTCCGCCACAGAATAAAAAAAATAATAAGGTAACTGAGACTTTGTCTCACAATTTTGAGTTTTTATCTCACAAGTTCTGTCTTTTCTTGCAATCCTGAAGTCAAACTTTCAAGATATAAAGTCAAAATTGGAAGATATAACCTTTTAAAAAACAATGTTTTTTCCGAGATATAACATTGTTTTCTAAGTTTTTTTTTTTCCAGAATTCTGGAAATTCAGAATTCCCCTCACAATTAAATTTATATTTTGCAGTTCTATTTTTTTCTTCGGAATTCTGTTCATATGCTACAATTATGGATTTTTTTCAAAACAAAATAAACAATAAAAAATATATAATTGCGACTTTTTATCTCCCAAATTCTAAAACAACTCTGAGGGGGAAAAAAAACATTTTTCTTGCAATTCGGAATTTTTCTTCTCAGAATTCTGTTTACATCTCGCAATTCTATTTGTTTCTGCCACAGAATAAAAATAAAAATAGTAACTGTGTCTCACAATTTAGACATTTTTCTCAGATTTCTGAAGAAAAACTCAAAATTACAAAAAGGAGAATCAGAATTCTGACATTTTCCTCTCAATTCTGACCTTTTTTTCCTCAGAATTCTGTTTACATCTTACAATTCTATTCGTTTCTGCCACAGGATAAAAATAAAAAAGGTAATTGTGGCTTTTTGTCTTACAATTCAGACATTATTCACACAATTCTGAGGGAAAAAAAAGATTGCAAAATGTAAACTCAGAATTCTGACATTTTTCTCACAGTTCTGACTTTTTCCCCTCAGAATTCTGTTTACATCTGACAATTCTATTTGTTTCTACCACAAAATTAAAATACAAAAGGTCATTTTGTTTTCCTATTTCTTGTTTTGTTAAAAAGCGCTGTATAAATAAACGTGATTGACTGATTGATTGTGGCTTTTTGTCTCATAATTCAGACATTTTTCTCACAATTCTGAGGAAAAAAATAAAAATTGGAAAATGTAAACTCAGAATTTTGACATTTTTCTCAGAATTCTGATTTTTTTCTTTTTACATTTCACAATTCTGTTTGTTTGTGCCATAGAGTAAAAATAAAAAAGGAAACTGTGACTTTTTGCCTCACAATTCTGACTTTAAACCATACAATTTCAACTTACTTACTCAGAATTGTGAGATAAAGAGTTACAATTAGTTTTTTTTTTTTTTTTTCTCCTGTGGCAGAAATGGGATAAAAGTTTACATAGTTATCTCATATTACTTACCTATAGTTGGAATAGTTGTGACTATTTCTCCCAGTTTGAGTTTATAGAGGATTGTGGTTTTCCCTGCTGCATCCAGACCAACTGAAGGATAACAGGAATCAAATCAAGTCAAACATAGTTTGTATAAATACCTTCCTATTTCTTGGAAAACGACAAAGAAACTCTCTAAAACGACAAGTGTTTGATTTACTAATTCATCACCAGTTTGAATTCATTTCAACGTCAAACGGCATTCATACATAACTTGTATAGAAAGAGCTTCAGAAGCATAATGTACTGTAAAATGTCAACAAAATGTACACGGAATTGGCATTTATCAAAGCTAACTCACAAAAACAAACAACTACCAACTCACCCATGAGAATTCTCATCTGCTTTTTCCCAAACAAGCGAGAAAAGACGCTTGAAATGGTCAACCCCATGTTAAAAACGGCTCAGAAACAAGAAAAAAGTGGAAAAGTCAAACTTATTCGAGGAGTTCAACTAAGAGGAACCGCCGCTAGCGCTTTAGCACAGCAGCTTTCTGCACTTCAGATCAACGTTCGTTAAATATCAGCCTGCTCAAACTCCAGCTCACATCGGCAGATGTGTCCGAATAACTCTTTCTTCTTCTTTTCCTTCTGTCGTCTCTCTGTATAGTTCAAAGTGTGTTTTGTGCAGCAGTTTGAACGCGACTGTTTCTCGACCACGTCACACTTGTGCTCGCAGGCGCAGCTGCTCCAACGCGGTCGAAATGACGTCAGCGGTGCCACATCATGAAACATGATGAAGAGCTCGAAAACTTTATAAACATCACGTTTCTTCATTATTTACCTACAAGTTGTTTTTTATAGTTCTTTACTTTTTTGTAGTTCTTATTTCTTTTTTTTAACTTAATTATTAAACTTAAAAAACTACGATAATTTATAAAAATAGTAATATTACTGTTATATAATATTATTATATAATATTTAAGTTCTTGTTAAACTTACAAATATATATATATATATACCTATGATAAATTATATAAATAATAATAGTACTGTTATATAATATTACCGTTTAAATTCTGAATCAGTTATGTTTTATTAATACTTTTATTAAAATGTATTTATATATTATTAGATGGCATTAGGGTGCCTTCCTTAGCTGTTAATGTCAATTTAGACAATTATCTAAATGAAAAATTAATATGTTGTTTATTCTAAATAATTGTTTATTTCTAAAAATGTTATACACACACACACACACACAATTTATACAAAAAAATATATGTATATATACATATATATATATATACACACACACACATATATATATGTGTGTGTGTGTTTTCATCATTACGTGTACATGTTTTCAGTTCATCATTTATTGGAATTATTTGCAAGCACAGATTAATATTTCCTGTTCTTAATAATTTGTTAATTAATACTTTTTTTTTTAATTCTTTAAAAATTATTTTAAAATTCCCTGTTAATGTCACTTTAAATAAATTAAAAATAAATTTTAATTTGTATTTTTAAAAAATGCAATCCATTATACAAACTATATATATATATATATATATATATATATATATATATATATANTAAAAAATGCAATCCATTATACAAACTATATATATATATATATATATATATATATATATATATATACTTTAATAAATTATTAATCATTTATTGGAATTATTTGCAATCACAGATTAATATTTCCTGTTTTTATTAATTTGTATTATCTAGTCCTGTTTTTCTTGATAAATATTATGATCATGTTTACATTCTAATTTAGCAATTTTTTT